>QPKB01000261.1:0-50562 GCA_003546025.1 Camphora micrantha
TTGCTTAGCATTGAAAAGCATATTGTAGAGGTTATTTGCTTAGCCTTTTCAAAAGCATAAATAGTGGAAATTCGGTGGGGGGTGTTGGATCACAAGCCGGTAGTGGATATAGGCATTGAAGCCGAACCACTATAAATCATTGTGTTATGGTGATTACTTTGTAGTGATTGTTTTGTTTAAGCTTCCGCATATTGTTTGTTAATTATCACCTATGACTAATTAATTGTTAAGAAGTTAAAATTGGGTCATTAATTAGTCATTAAGTGTAGATCACCCTATTCACCCTCCCTCTAGGGTTAGGATCCCGGACTTTCAATTGGTATCAGAGCGGGTTACTCCATTTTAGGGCTTAACAACCCGGAGTTGATCCTTGCTAGATTAGAACCCTAGTGTTGTGATTTATTGCATATCTTCTTGACGATTTCCACTATGTTTGATAATGTAATTTCCCCATAGTATCTTTGCACCACTCTTAGACTTTTTTCAAGTTATATCTTCAAGAGTTGGTGAGTCCTCTAGTGATCTCTCAAGGACATCCGTTTCAAGACCTTAGGTGAATCTTCATTGGTACACATTTAGACTAACCTTTAGGCCTTGATCCTCCCTAGACCAACCTATTCTTTTTAGTTATATCTATTTGTTGGTCATGTTACATTTGCATTTTGTTTCTTTATAGTTACATCTTTTAAAATGCAATGTTTCTTTGTGATCATTTGATTTTGTTTTCATGAACTTTTAAAGTTATATCTCTTGGTTTTCAAAATCCTTTGATTAAAATATTTTCATGATGGATTTGCATTTTGTTCATATAGTTATATCTCTTGTAATGCATATCTATTCATGATCAATTGATTGTGATTACAAAAGCTTTCATAGTTAGATTTTTTCATGATCAATTGATGTTGGAAAATCATTTGATGAATGTCATTGTTAGATCCTTTTTGTAAATCAAATGATTTGAAGCAATTTAAGTTTTCCATTGATTTTCAAGTTTATCTCTTGGTATGAAAAATTTGTGAGTGTCTATTATTTTTACAAATTGAAAATTTACAATAGTACACTTCTTGTTTTTCAAAATCACTTGCTCATAATTCTATAATGACTCTTCGTTGGATTTTCATATATTAAAGTGATTTGAAAAACTTTGGAAAATGTTCTAAGCTTTATTGGTTGTATTTATAGAAACATTTTCCTTGAATTTATTTCCTTGTGCTTAATTATGATTTTATCTTTTGAAAGGAAATAATTTTTACAAACAATTTGCTTCTTTACTCAACAAAGTCACATTCTTTCAAAAGCAAATTGATTTTTGATGTTTTACATTGCATGGTTGGGTATGGTCTCATTTGATTTGCATATTTTTTCTTAAACTTGGATATCTTTTCATTAATGCAAATTGATGTTGTTTATGCTCTTTATAGTAAAATCTTTTGTTTCATTATCATTTGAGATTCAAAAGTACATATGAGATTTTATATGCTACACTCATTTGATATGATATTCATATCCCTTTCCATTACATTGTAAGCTTAGTACATTTGCTAAGAGTAGAGATTTTGCATGATAGATTAATGGATCATCTTAGATGAATTGGATTTAATCCATTGTTCTTCATAGGTAAATCCATATATAAAATCTACTTTCATCTATATGTGATCTGTGATATCCCTCTAACTTCATACCTTCTTGTGCACACATGGTTGTATTGTTGATGATATGGTATGAGTTAGATCTTGATTGTAATTGATCCTCTCTATGCAAATGTCAATGAGTTTCATGTATGGTTGTAATCTTAGTTATATTTGAAGATACCATACTAGAACTCTCAAATCCATCCTTTATGCTTTCTAAGTAATTATTTTTGAAATGGATGGTTATGTTGTTGATTCATATATAGTTTTCTTATTGGTATCATTACATGTCTCAACTTCATAATAGTGTGCTTAATCATATGAACCTCTTTGAAATTCATTTCTTGTATTTCATAGTTATATCTATTGTTTGATGGATATCTCAGATGTTGAATTCATATGATTTTGACACTTTGTAAATTGCATATTCTTTTAAGTCATATCTTTTTATGCAATTTCTCTTGTTCATCACATATGCTCATTAATTATATCATTAAAAGTGATGAATATCCATTTATGATGCTTGATAGAATTTTGTGTTTGTCACATCCTTGCTCTTAATCATGTTTTCAAATTCAATTGGTTTCAATTGGTATAATTTTCAATTGTTGTAATATCCAATTGATGTCATATCTTGATAATGTGATAGACCATGTACATTGGATTGAATTTTATAGTTATATATTTTTATTCCATGTCACATTCCATTAACATCATAATTTTCATGTTTGCCACCTCTCTTGCTCATATAGGTAAATCTAATGACCACCATGTTTATGTGATCATAATATTGGTTGGTTAATAGTTGAGGTTGGCTTCATGTTTGAATTTCATTTTACTCATCTTGCTCTTTATAGTTGTGAGACCCCGACCCGAGAGGCCCAGATTAGTGTCTTTGAGCTGTGTTTAGCTCTAAGTGTGTTTTGTGTTTTTTTTGGTTGATTTGGGATTAAAATAGCTTTGTTATAGCTTTGGGACATTTTGAGTGTCTTGCTTTTAGTGTGGGGCCCTTTGGGGGTTCCCTTGTTTATGACTTGACGTGTACTTGGGATTTTATCTTGGTTTTCTTGATTTGTATTCTATCCCGATTTACTTGTTTGTTCTTGATTTGTATTTTTCCCGATTTAGTCGTTTTGTTCTTGATTTGTATTTCATCCCGATTTACTTGTTTTGCTGATAGCTTCAACTTTCATGTTGATCCCGTTCCCGTCCCGAACCCCGAAACTTGACTTTTCTAGCTTTGAGGCAAAACAGTCTTTTCACACCAAATCTGTACCCAAAACTTGATATTCCCGAAACCCGCGAAACATAGACTTTTTAGAAACTAGATATTTCGACGATCATTTCTTCCTTCTTCGTCGATTTCATCCGAAGTCCCGAAAACCGCTATTTCAGCCTTTTTAGGTTCTTAAGTGGTGGAGCCCACTCTCATTGGTTATAAGAGAACCCATTTCTCTTTCCCTTCTTCATTTTCCAGCAACAACTGAACCTAGGGTTCTTCCTTGCACCCTTTCTTCTTCTTCTTGCTTTGCCATCATCAAACACAACCAAATCTTGCACCATCATCTCAAAAGGTTACATCATCTTCTTCCCCACCTCAAGAGCTTTCTATAGATACTATTTGTGGTGAAACCTCCTCTCCAAAAGATCATCTTCTAGCTTGTCTTGTGCATTTGGAACACCATTTGGTAAGATCTCTTCCTAAGCTTCTAGATTCATGCTCTTTTGATCCTTGAGAAGCCCCATTTTCATTCTTGAAAGCTCTCTCTTCTTATTTCTTGTTTTGACCCATTTTAGGGTTTGTTTTGGGGGTTTTTGTAGAGATCTTGTTCTTGGCTTGCAAGTGTGATTAGAGCTGGTTTTATCACTAATTGAAGGCTTGAGGCAAGTGAATGTTGGATGTTTTTAAGTTTCAAATGGTTTGGTAGCATTTATGGATTTTTATGCTTTCATTGATTTCCTTTATTGATTTTCCATGGTTGCAATAAATGATCTTGATAGCCTCATTTAATGTCTTGGAAGCATGTAATTAAGTCATCTTGTTCATAGTTTTCCTTGGTTAATCATGTGTTGGAAGGAAAGGAAAAAGGGGAGAAAGAGACCAAGTTCCCGGAACTGCTGTACGCCCAGGTCCGATCGATCGGACGTGCAGACCGATCGATCGGACTGTCTTTAACTGTAAGGGTTTTTGGGCCGATCGATCGGGCCCTGTGTAGAAATTTTAGCCGATCGATCGGACCCTGTTCAGTGGGTTTTGAGATTTTTTTTATATTTTTCTTTCTTTTCTTGGTTTTAGGTGGGACCTTGGCTACCCTCTTTGGACTCATTTGACCATGCGTGAGGACGTCTTGGGCCGATGCTCCTCACGGTTGGTTGGGTGACATCGATGTTCACTTCATTTCAATCTTGAACGGGACGGAATGACGCGATATCTTCTTTATATCTAAATACAAGACTTTTTCCTTGGTTATCGCGAATTCTATTCCTTTCAATGACTGAGTAGGTTGCTCGATGTCTCCCGAATAAAACATCGTACTTAGGATGGACCATTTATAGTCTTGATTTCCTTATCATAACATCTAGTTATAACCATAAGCTCATGTTAAGTTTTGAAAAGCGTAAAAGTGCATAAGGAGCCCGGAATGTCTTCAAACTCAAGGAGTACCAATTCATATCTATGATCGACATACGGGACCCCTATTCACTCAAATAGATCTTAAAATCATTGTCTTTCCTGATTTAGCATAGTTCACAATATTTCTCTATTTCCAAGCCTTGCATTACATGAATGGTTTTCCCGAAAGTATTATTGTACACTTGAAACAGTTACTTGACCTGAAGTGCATTGCACCACATGATATGTCAGTGTGCCCTTGAGCACCCCCGTCTTGCCCGTTTGATTATGTACTCGTACTTGAATTGCTTGCATTGTCTCGATTGTATTTGACCTATGAGTCGGCACCACTAGGCTTGGATAACCCTGTTGGTCTGATCAACCGACTTGGAGATCCCCCTCTTGTCCCGCCAGCTGCAGTTTGGATCCCGCTACCCGGTCATTACCGTGGTCTTGTCCCGATGCCGCAGATTGCTACTGTGGTCCCCGATGCCCGGCTCGCTACCGTGGTCATGCATAGTATTGTATATGTATATGTATCTATATGAGATCCCCTGTTTCTCCTCACCTCGAGTGACTGAGATCAGGGCCTAGTTATTGCTCTATCGCTTTAGTGATAGAGGACTTAGCTTCTTGTGGTTGCCACCTTGTTATTCCCGATTCCTTGGTTACCTCATATGTCTTATCTTGTTTACTTGTTTTACAGCAAATGATTTATCGGTTTTATTAGAGTTCTTGTTTAAACAGATTTCTATGCTTTTCAAGGTATTTCATCTATTGTATATTGTGGTATCTTTTCATTCTCTTGCCAAACCGTCGTGTTTGACCCACTATGTTGGTACTCAGGTTCAGATTCCCGCCCCGAGCTGAGAGTTTGGTTGGCTGTGGAGCCACGAGTTGCAGGTTGTCTTGTCGGCTATGTCCTGTAGACATTGTGCTTGACATCGGAGTTACGTCACAAATGGGTAGTGGATATTAGTTGTATTGTCCGGCTTTTATTAGCCCTTCTTGGGATTGTAATTAATACACATTGATAATTGTAACTTGAATATGTATGGAAATGTAATATCCTGTTACCGTCAGCTCTGTAATTTATATGTGGGTGTATTCCAGTCTGATATGATTTATAAAATGATAGCTTTATGCTAAAGGGCCCTATGCGACGCGGAATCCGATGATGTCCACGGACTCCGGGTCGCATTGCCACGAAAGCTTCCGCAGAAATGTTCAGAGAGTGATGTGATTGTGGATCCTCACACACGCGGATCTTGGGAGAAATAAAAATAAATTTAATCACCCCTCCCTCACGACCCCCGGTTTGGGGTCGCGACAATAGTCATATTTTATGATTGAATGAAATGAATTCAAAATTTTCATAGCATATGATTTTCATAAGTTATATTGATTGATGCTATGATTAGTAAACCCCATAACATCATGGATAGCTCTAATTTGGATTTTTCCTAATAGGTAAATTCCTTAACTCCATTTTAGAGTGATTGTTTTTAATAGTCATATCATTCAATCTCAATTGGTATATTTGTTTTATATATTCCAATTTATCTCCATGAACGCTTTTCTCCATGGCCTTGCTCTTTATATTGGCAATTTGATCATATTGAGCTATATAGTTATATGTGTCTAATTCTTTCCTTGAAGCTTTTCCTCAATTGGTAAAACCATCTTCTTCTTGTTCTAAATAGTTAAATATTTGTCAAAAGTTTGACAAAAGAAGAGAATGGATTGAGGGGGAGTGTACACCTTCATAGGAAGTATTAGTTTTGATCAAATTAACCTTTGTATTGGCTTTGAACCCTTAGAGACTTCTTCTAACCATACATGATGGCCTGTTATATATTTCATTTTAAATTTCTTTTGTTAACAGGTGCTACTAAAAGGTATTTTCCTTATTTCATGTGTGTAGGTACCTTTGCAATTTAATGTCAAAGGGGGAGAGAGCAATCAAGTTGTCTCAAAAGGGAGAGTATGTCCATACATCCTAAGGGGAAATATTGTATGATCTTCTACAGGTGGAGAGAATGCATATCTTGCCAAAAGGAGAGAGTGCATGGTCAAAGGGGGAAAGTGAAAGAAGTGAAAGCTTGGGAGCTAAAGAAGATGCTTGGTCAAAGAGAGAAAGAAGAAGAGAAAGCTTGAAGAATGATCAAGCTCCAAGCATCAAGAAGATTGGAGAAAAGAGCCCAAGAGCCCAAGCTAAGAGGAGGAGCATCCAAGAAGATTTCAAGACTTGTCCAGCTTAGGGGGAGCCGAAGACTTGATGTGTAATTTCAAGTGATGAGTAAGTTGCCATCAAATTGCAAAGGGGGAGATTGTTAGGGATTTTGTATTTGCAATTTGATGGATGCATTATCATTCAAGCATCATTTGATTTGCACACATATGCATTGATTTGAGAAATCTTGAAATCATGTTTTATACATGCATTGTTTTTAAGAGTTGTAAAAGTATTGATTTATGCATGTTTTGGTTTTAATCTTGGATGCATTTGTTTTTTAAAAGAATTTTTAGAAATCAAGCAAGCCTTTGGTTTTAAAGTTTTGAATCATTTTAGGTTTTTTGTGTTTCATGTTTTTAAACCACTTAGTTTGATTTAAAACATGTTTCCAAGCTTGCTTTAATGGCCCAAAAAGTTCCCTCAAGAAAAACTTTGAAATATGCAAAAAATATGCAATTTGTGGGGAATTTGGTCCCAGGCCCGGGTCGACCGCACAGTGTGGCCGGTCGACCGCGCCTATGGACCCGGTCAACCGGCCACACTACGCGGTCGACCGGGAAAGAGCCGTTAGGCTCTCTTTCAAACGGTCAGTTTTTTGACCGTTAAAGGCCAGGTCGACCGGGCAGTGTACCAGGTCGACCGGGACTAGCCGTTGGGCAATTTTTGGTATAAAAAGAAGCTCATTCCCAAAGAAATTTTGAGGAAAAAAGAGGCCCTCCTTGAGATGTTTTGAGGCCAAATAAAGGGGAATGAGCTAAGGAAGGTTCAGGGACATTTGGAAAGCTAAAGCTTGGATTAATGAAGTTAAATCTCTAAGTAAGCTTTACTTTTCTTAATCATATATTTTCATGCTTTGTTTTATTTGTTGGTAAATCTTGTCTAGCATGATAAACTATGATTTGTTGTATCCTTAACATATATATGTTTTGAATTGATTTATAGTTTTGGATGCAATAATTTGAGATTCAATCCAAGTAGTACTTGAATTGGTAAATCTAAGTAGATCATATTAATGAAAGAATCTTTGAAATTATATGTAACATGATTCATATACTTGGTTGAATCTTTGGTTGTTATTTTTCATCATAGGAAAATCACTTTCAAATCTATCTTATGTTTTGGATTCAACAACTTCACAAATCATATGTTTTCATGTTTTGCTTTAATTATTGGTAAATCTTCTCTAGCATGATAAACTATGATTTGTTGTGTCCTTAACATGTTTTATGTTTTGAATTGATCTATTGTTTTGGATGCATCACCATTTGATTCAATCCAAGTAGTACTTTATTTGGTAAATCTAAGTAGATCATGTTAATGAAAGAATCTTTGAAATTACATGTAACATGATTCATATACTTGGTTGAATCTTTGGTTGTTGTTTTTCATCATAAGAAAATCACTTTCAAATATATCTTATGTTTTGGATTCAACAACTTCACATGTACTTTTGTTTTAAAGTTTCACAACTTGTTAGCTTTGATAGGTATATCATTTTCAAGTTGTATTTTAAGTACATGTAATTTGTCCCTTGATTTCAATCAAATCTATTTTTGTGCTTTACACTTTCAAATGCTTTAAAGCATACATATATTAAGCTACGTTGTTAAATTGATTGAAATCCTTATGTATCACATGTTTTGTTCTTAAACTTTCACAACTTGCTTGAACTAGATTGGTAAATCTTTTACAAGTTGTTTTTAAACATGTGATTAGCATTCTTACCTCAATCATAAATGTTTTTATGACCTAAAACTTTCAAAAGCCTTAGGCTTACATTTATGAGCTTTAATTTTTAAATTGATTGAGGACATCACATACATATACATTGTGCATTCATTTTTGCATTCATAGTGTGTGTGTGTGAATTAGATTTTCACTTTTACATCCGCCTATTTTAGAGGCAAATGTAATGAACTTAATTGAATCTCCATCAAGTGTAATTTAGACACTACTTAGAGAGATAACCAACCTTGTGGTTGGAGAGGTTATTGCTTAGCCTATAAAAGCATAATGCATAAGTTGATGTTAAGCCTTGAAAAACATCATTGTAACGATTATTGCTTAGCCTTGAAAAGCATATTGTAGAGGTTATTGCTTAGCCTTTTTCAAAAGCATAAATAGTGAAAATTCGGTGGGGTGTTGGATCACAAGCCAGTAGTGGATGTGGGCATTGAGGCCGAACCACTATAAATCATTGTGTTATGGTGATTGCTTTGTGGTGATTGTTTTGTTTAAGCTTCCGCATATTGTTTGTTAATCATCACATGTGACTAATTAATTGTTAAGAAGTTAAAATTGGCCATAATTAGTCATTAAGTGTAGATCACCCTATTCACCCCCCCTCTAGGGTTAGGTTCCCGGACTTTCAATCTTTTCAATGAATTAAATTATAGATGAAAGATAAACATGCACATATATAAATCTTTTCTTAAGTTTTTTGGCGGCCTGTTTTCCAGCCTAAGTGTTGAGAATCATGCGGTTTTTGCGTTTAATTCGTTAACCTGAAGTCCGATTCACTAAACGTCAATTTCTACAAGTTACTTTGGCCTTGAACAAGGTACCAGTGTCGGATTCCGATTTTTCTGGGGGCCGTTTCCCATTGCGGACCCTTGGTGGGTCTTATTTGCGAACCGTCAGTTCCTACAAGTTACTCTAGCCTCGAACGAAGTGTCGTGCCGTTTTCCGAATTTTTCCGGGGGCCGTTTCCCATTCTGGACACCCGGCGGGCCGTTTTTTGAGCCCAAGTGTTGGAAAATCCGATGTTTTCGCTTCTAAATCTCTAACCGGGAGTCTTATTTGCGAACCGTCAGTTCCTACAAGTTACTCTAGCCTCAACCGAAGTGCTCGTGCCGGTTTCCGATTCCTCTCCCCTGTTTTTGTTGTTAAGGTTTGATGTTTTTTTAGGTTATGCGATTGTGTTGTATCTATTTCTGTGTTTACTCAATTGCAGCTGTCTATGTTAGATAATAAGGCCTGATGTAATTCATAACATCTTGCTTAGATGTTAGGTATTGCTCTCATCTTTGTTAAAAAATGGAGTCTGATGTCATTCACAACACTTTGCTTAGGTGACAAGCATTGCACTCGTCTATATTAAATATTAAGCTCTGATGTCATTCATAACATTTTGTCTTAGATGTCAACGTGATAAAAATTACCAAATGTCATCATCACCTTTTGATTTTCTACTAACATTTGTTAATATTCTTCCCGGTTCATTTCCTTTAGCTTACAAAGGAAAAGAAGAAGAAGAAGGAAGGGATCATTGCTGTATTGCTTTCTCCAGAGTTTCTTTGGCCTTCAATAGAAAGGCTAGAATTAGATTTGTCCCATTGGCCTGATTTTAACGGGGATGTTCTATCCACATTGGTGGACAACTGGTTGATGGTCTGGATCTTAGTTGCACAGAGCGTAACGCAAGTGGAATATGATCTTACTGCATGTTTTGATTCTTTTGAAGCTAGAATTCTCTAATGTCAACAGGTAAGTATCACCATACAAGGTTTCAAAGCAGGACTCCATGCAGGAAGAGAACCTTTGGTGGAAATTTCTGCAACAAAGGCTTGGATCACTAAGCCATTATTCAGACCCGCATGATCAGTTGGGCTTGCTCACCAAATTACTTGAGTTTTTGGTTGTCATGGAATACAAAAGATTTGTATCATCTTTGACAATAAGTGTTTTGGTAGGACCAGGATCCTATCTTCCTCACAAGTAAGACAGCAAGGGCGTCCTCTTGCTTGTTCAGGTAGATTTGGAGAGAATTATTCCATGATTATATTATTCCGTTTCCGTTCATCCATACATAAAAGAGGCAATAGCCTCACAAGATAGTAGCACTGTTTGGACTTTTGACAACTAAATCTTCCTACTAGGTCTTATAACATCTCTTCTTAATCCATTTCTTCTCTTTCTTAGGCTGTAATCTGTGATTGCCGTCTCCACCACCAACCATTTGCAAGAGAAACTTTAAAAATTTGTTCTTATTTCATGTTTTAGAGCTTATTTAGTTTTTAATTATAGCCTTTTTGTCCTAAGCAATAAGAGGCAAAATTAAGGCAATTTAGTTTTAGAGCTTATTTACTTTTGTGGCCCACTTACGATCAAAATAAGGCAATGATGTAAGTATTTCATAAGTCTTTCCATGTCATCCCACATTTCTTTGGATACATTGAATATATAGAGGTGGTGGATCTATGATTATATTCACTACCATTGGGGTCTAATCATTGCTCAGAGGCAATCTGGAACCCAGTTGTCACTAATTTGGGAAGAAACTCTCCACTGGGAAAGGACATGTCTTCTAGAGGTTGGATGACACTTTATTCAGGTCTCGGTTACAAAACAGTTGGAAGAGTTTTAAAGAAACTTGACATCTCTGAAATATGTGCATTTGATAGAGTCAAAAGAGGTGGCAAATTTTTTTCCTAAGAAAAAAGGGGGAATGGTGATAAGAGTCTGGTTGAAAAAGAAAGGTTCTCATTCTTAAATGATGGTGGAGATTTCAGCGATCTAGAGCAACTTGCTTTATAGTGGAAATTGTAGATATACATATGGAGTTGGGACCATTTAGAGGTTATGGGTCTTTAGATGTCTGGAGTGTAGCTCTCATATCCATTGTTCTGGAAATTAAAAGTGTATTGCAATTCGTTCAAGAGGATGAATCAAATCGTATCGTGAATTTTAGGATTTTTCATTCTTCTTATAAAAAAAAATAAAAAAAATTAAAGATTAAGAGAAGTAAGGGAAAAAGTGGTTATTCATAATCCATCCATTTTTCATGTAATCATGTATGTAGCAGCATAATTACTATGACAAGTAAGATTATACTACAATCATATGGAGAATACCAATGACATTTTTAATGTATTATAAATGATGTGTATGAATAATTAAATATGTTTTTATGTGTCAACACTGCTAGGATAAGTGAACACGGTTCCATGGTTTTTCCCCCATTTTCACATCAAAAAATAAAAATAAAATCCAAGTCATGAATCTTACATGGCTATAATGTCTCCTGAAATTAATAAGATATTCATGAAAAAAAGACAGAAAAAAATTAGAGAAAGTAATGCACGACAAAACCCCATACATATGGTCAAACACTTTAGTCACATGCTTGTTCTTTATTTATATTTAGATACTCCCCAAAATTGTAAAAATTCTTGAGAGATTTTGTTAACCATTGAATACCTTTTTAAAACTAGAAATGCTAGAAAAAAACAAAGAGAGTAAGAAAAAAGTTAAAGATTACTAGTGTTAACCTCTCGGGTGCGGCTAATCCCGCTTAGTTGAGTCGCTTAAATCGTAAGATTCAATAAGACAAATATTGAATTGTAAGATATGCATCTGAACATGAAAGCTCACCTGCTTTTGGCAGCATATGATCATTTTGTTGTGCTACTTCAACACTTACGTTACTGATGTTACATTTCCATTTCCTGTGCTATTTTTTTGAGCTCTTATCTTTTCCTCCATTGCTGATTATTTCTATTTATACATTGAGAAGAAAACTGATGCTGTGAATTCTCTTCTAGGGTCAGGGGGCTTGTAATTTTACATTGTGGCCTGATCTTCTAGGAAAGGGCAGTGAAGGGGCAGTTGCGAGAAAGTTAAAGTTCTCTGACACAGTTACTCGCTCTCATCATGGTGAACGAAGGGCATCACTGTCATCAGGACCCTCCAACAGTGAGATTCTTGACATGGTAGCTTATAGAGGTCATGTTGGTGAGCAGCCAGAGTCAGTGGTATGAGAAGTTTCAATGTAACAACTATGTTTACATTTCTTGATGATTAATATGTACTCTAGAATCAAGCTTCTTGAATATTTGAATTGGAAACCGGCACGAGAACTTTGCTCGAGGGGTAGAGTAACTTGTGGGAACTGACGGTTCGCAAATAAGACGCCTCGTTAGAGATTTAGAAGCGAAAACATAGGATTTTCCAACACTTAGGCTTGAAAATAGTCCGCCGGGGCTCTGGAACGGGGAACGGCCCCTGGAAAAATTGGAAACCGGTACGAGCACCTCGCTCGAGGGTAAAGTGACTTATAGGAACAGACAGTTCGCAAATAGGACTCCCGGTTAGAGATTTAGAAGCGAAAACAACGCATTTTCCAACACTTAGGCTCGAAAACGGCCCGCCGGGGGTCCGGAATGGGAACCAACGCCCGAAAATTTTGAAAACTGGCACGAGCACCTCGCTCGAGGGTAGAGTGACTTGTAGGAACTGACGGTTCGCAAATAGGACTCCCGGTTAGAACAATTAGAAGTGAAAACATCGGATTTAGACTCGAAAACGGCCCACCAGGGATCGAGAACAGGAAATGGCCCCGGAAAAATTGGAAACTGGCATGGGCACCTCTCTCAAGGGTAGAGTGACTTGTCGGAACTGATGGCTTACAAATAGGACTCCCGGTTAGAGAATTAGAAGCGAAAACAACGCACTTTCCAACACTTAGGCTAAAAAACGGCCTGCCGGTGGTCCGAAAACGGTAACCGACTCCCATAAAATCGGAAAACCGGCACGGGAACCTCTCTCGAGGGTAGAGTGACTTGTAAGAACTGACGGTTCGCAAATAGGACTCCCGGTTAGAGAATTAGAAGCGAAAACATCGCATTTTCCAACACTTAGGCTCAAAAACGGCCTGCCGGTGGTCCTGAACGGTAACCGGCCCCTGGAAAAATTGAAAACCGGCACGAGCACCTCGTTCAAGGGTAGAGTGACTTATAGGAACTGACGGTTCCAAAATAGGACTCCCGGTTAGAGAATTAGAAGCGAAAACATCGGATTTTCCAACACTTAGGCACGAAAACGGCCCACCGAGGGTCATGAAAGGGAAACGGCCATCGGAAAAATCGGAAACTGGCACAAGCACTTCGCTCGAGGGTAGAGTAACTTGCGGGAACGGACAATTCGCAAATAGTACTCCCGGTTTGAGAATTATAAGCAAAAACATCGGATTTCCAAACAATTAGACTCGAAAACGGCGCACCGGGGGTCAGGAACAGGAAACGGCCCCCGAAAAAATTGGAAACCGGGCATGAGCACTTCGCTCAAGGGTAGAGTAACTTGTGGGAAACGATGATTCGCAAACAGGACTCCCGGTTAGAGATTTAGAAGCGAAAACATAGGATTTTCCAACACTTAAGGCTCGAAAATGGCCCGCCGGGGGTCCGGAACGGGAAACGGCCCCTGGAAAAATTGGAAATTGAAACGAGCACCTTGCTCGAGGGTAGAGTGACTTATAGGAACTGACGGATCGCAAATAGGACTCCCGGTTAGAGATTTAGAAGCGAAAACAATGCATTTTCCAACACTTAGGCTCGAAAACGGCCTGCTGGGGGTCCAGAACGGGAAACAACGCCCGAAAAATTCGGAAACTGGCACGGGCACCTCGCTCGAGGGTAGAGTGACTTGTAGGAACTGACAGTTCGCAAATAGGACTCCCGGTTAGAGAATTAGAAGCGAAAACATCGCAGTTTCCAACACTTAGGCTCGAAACCGGCTCGCCGGTGGTCTGGAACGGTAACCGGCCCTCGAAAAATCGGAAACTGGCACGAGCACCTCGCTCGAGGGTGGAGTGACTTGTAAGAACTAACGGTTCCAAAATAGGACTCCCGGTTAGAGAATTAGAAGCGAAAACATCGAATTTTTCAACACTTAGGCTCAAAAACGGCCCGCCGGGGTCCGGAACGGGAAACGGCCGCCGTAAAACTCGGAAACCGGCACGGGTACCCTCTCTCGAGGGTAGGGTGACTTGTAGGAACTGACGGTTCGCAAATAAGACTCCCGGTTAGAGAATTAGAAGCGAAAACATCGGATTTTCCAACACATAGGCTCGAAAATAGCTCGTCAGTGGTCCTGAACGGTAACCGGCACGAGCACCTCGCTCGAGGGTAGAGTGACTTGTAGGAGCTAACGGTTCCAAAATAGGACTCCCGATTAGAGAATTAGAAGCGAAAACATCGGATTTTCCAACACTTAGGCACGAAAACGGCCCACCGAGGGCCAGGAAGGGGAAACGGCCCCCGGAAAATTCAGAAACTGGCACGAGCACTTCGCTCGAGGGTACAGTAATTTGTGGGAACTGACAGTTCGCAAATAGTACTCCCGGTTTGAGAATTATAGGTAAAAACATCGGATTTCCCAACACTAAGGCTCAAAAACGGCGCGCCGGGGGTCAGAAAAAGGAAACGGCCCCCAAAAAAATTGGAAAGCGACATGAGCACTTCGCTCGAGGGTAGAGTAACTTGTGGGAAATGATGATTCGCAAATAGGACTCCCGGTTAGAGATTTAGAAGCGAAAACATAGGATTTTCCAACACTTAGGCTCGAAAATGGCCCGCCGGGGGTCCCGAACGGGAAACGGCCCTAGGAAAAATTGGAAACCGGAACGAGCACCTTGCTCGAGGGTAGAGTGACTTATAGGAACTGACGGATCGCAAATAGGAGTCCCGGTTAGAGGTTTAGAAGCGAAAACAATGCATTTTCCAACACTTAGGCTCGAAAACGGCCTGCTTAGGGTCTGGAACGGGAAACAACGCCCAAAAAATTCGGAAATTGGCACGGGCACCTCGCTCGAGGGCAGAGTGACTTGTAGGAACTGACAATTCGCAAATATGACTCCCGGTTAGAGAATTAGAAGCGAAAACATCGCAGTTTCCAACACTTAGGCTCGAAACCGGCTCGCCGGTGGTCTGGAACGGTAACCGGCCCTCGAAAAATCGGAAACTGGCATGAGCACCTCGCTGGAGGGCAGAGTGACTTGTAGGAACTGACCGTTCCAAAATAGGACTCCCGGTTAGATAATTAGAAGCAAAAACATCGAATTTTTCAACACTTAGGCTCAAAAACGGCCCGCCGGGTCCGGAACGGGAAATGGCCCCCGTAAAAATCGGAAACCAGCACGGGCACCTCTCGCGAGGGTAGAGTGACTTGTAGGAACTGACGGTTCGCAAATAGGACTCCCGATTAGAGAATTAGAAGCGAAAATATCGCATTTTCCAACACTTAGGCTCGAAAACGGCCCGTCGGTGGTCCTGAACGGTAACCGGCCCCTGGAAAAATCAGAAACCGGCACGAGCACCTCGCTTAAGGGTAGAGTGACTGGTAGGAACTGACGGTTCCAAAATAGGACTCCCATTTAGATAATTAGAAGCGAAAACATCGCATTTTCCAACACTTACGCATGAAAACGGCCCACCGAGGGTCAGGAAGTGGAAACGGCCCCCGGAAAAATCGGAAACTGGCACGAGCACTTCGCTCGAGGGTAGAGTAACTTGTGAGAACTGACAGTTCGCAAATATTACTCCCGGTTTGAGAATTATAAGCAAAAACATCGGATTTCCCAACACTTAGACTCGAAAAGGGCGCGCCGGGGGTCAAGAAGAGGAAACGGCCCCCCGAAAAAATTGGAAACCGGCATGAGCACTTCGCTCGAGGGTAGAGTAACTTGTGGGAAATGATGATTCGCAAATAGGACTCCCGGTTAGAGATGTAGAAGCAAAAACATAGGATTTTCCAACACTTAGGCTCGAAAATAGCCCGCCGGGGTCCGGAACGGGAAACGGCCCTTGGAAAAATTGGAAACTGGAACGAGCACCTCGCTTGAGGGTAGAGTGACTTATAGGAACTGACGGTTCGCAAATAGGACTCCGATTAGAGATTTAGAAGCGAAAATAATGCATTTTCCAACACTTAGGCTCGAAAACGGCCCGCCGGGGGTCCGGAACGGGAAACGGCCCCCGGAAAAATCGGAAACCGGCACGGGTGTTAAAGTGTAAACTTGTGTGATAAATACGCCCAGCTCACTTGTAAGATAATAGGCCCGGCCCACTTGTACATATGAGATCTAGTCATAACTTGTACAGCAAGACTAAATCGTATGCTAGGATGTCTTACCATATTTAGAGATTTAATTAGGTTTTGCTTTGATGATTTGTAGCCAAAACTTACGCAATGTAAAGTCTATATAAAGAAGAGCAATCCAAGAAGACAATAGGTCGTTGGAAAGCATTTCACAGAAGTGTCTCTCTCTCTCTCTCTCTCTCTCTCTCTCTCTCTGTCATGGTATCAGAGCTTTGGTTCTAAGAAATCTCATTCCCTCTGAGAGACTTCCTTCGTTAATTAAGAGTTATCTCTTTGTTTCCTCTGTTTTCTCTGCCTGGAGTATCTCTGATCAAGGTGGCCCATCTCTGATCAATCACTTGTAGCCAGCAACCTACATGGTGATGATCGACTACTCTTCAAAGTTATTTTGAAGATTTTTCTGGATTTTTTTCTCATCTGATAAGGTGCCATTCATCCTCTTCTTCATCTGGTGTCGTTGGTGTTTTTCTCTCCAAAGGAATTCATCTCCACCGTACAACTTCGTGGATATTTATCCAAATCCCATCAAACTTGGACTAGAGGACACACTTTTGATCTCCTCCAGGATGATGTCCTCTGATCTGTGATTGGACCAAGCGGTGGGGCCCATGCATCTCTCCTGCAAAAAAAACCCAGGTTGTCGGGCACTATTTTTTTTCTGTTCTGGGGCAAATTTTGCTGAATGCATCTCTCAACCACTACAACTGCCTCCATCATGCTGGGTTAGTGAAATCATCTCAGATTACATCACAGATTCTGATCTTCTGTGAATTTTTGGCTATACACTGCTATTTTGAATACTCTGGATCTCTGATTAGTGTGTTTTCGAGTTGCAATTTATTGTGCTAGTAGTAGGATTGCTGCTTGTTGCTGTTTTTTCTAAGTATATCTCTGCATTGATATTATGGAGAAAAATGATATCACTCTGATCAAGTTTAATGGTAAAAACTATACCACTTGGGCTTTTCAATTTCAAATTTACCTTAAGGGTAAAGAACTCTGGGGACATCTTGATGGTTTGGATCCCAAACCTACTGATGATAAGCTTCTCGCTAAATGGGAGGTTAAAGATTGCCAGATCATGACTTGGATATTGGGATCCATCGATCCACAGTTTATCCTGAACCTTCGCCCATACAAGACTGCCAAAGAAATGTGGCTTTATTTAAAGAAGATATATTTACAGGAAAATTCTGCTCGACGGTTTCATTTAGAACATGAAATCTCGCAGTTTGTTCAAGGGACCTTGTCGATACAGGATTACTACTCTCAGTTTACAAGTCTGTGGACTGATTATGCTGAGATTATTTATGCTGACCTCCCCGCTGCCTCCTTATCCTCTATTCAAGAGATTCATCAAACAAGTCAGCGGGATCAGTTTCTTATGAAGTTACAGCTACAATTTGAAACTGTCCGCTCCAACTTATTGAGCAAAGTGCCATCCCCCTCCCTCGAATCATGTTTGGGCGAACTCCTTAGAGAGGAACAACGCTTGGTGACTCAGACAACACTTACAAAGACTGCTCCTCAGGTGACTCCTATCGATGTTGCTTATATAGCCCGGGGTAAGCCCCAAGCCCGAGACATGAGCAAGGTCAAATGTTTTTGCTGTCAAAAACTCGGACATGTTTCTACTCAGTGCAACCAGAAGTTTTGTTCCTACTGCAAAACCAAAGGTCATGTTCTTCCGGAATGCCGGACACGACCTCAGAATAGGCCACAGCAACAGAGAGCCTATTCTGCACATCTTCTTGAAGCTTCTTCACCAGTCATGCCTACACCACCTGCTGCCACTTCTTCTTCTGCCCTTACTCCTGACATGGTCCAACGAATGATCATAAATGCTTTCTTTGCACTTGGCCTGTCAGGTAAACAAAAATCTTCAGTATCCACCTGGTATATTGATTCAGGGGCCTCCAATCATATGACACACTCTCCTGCCAATATGACTCATATTAGGACGTATGATGGAGACCTCTGCATCAATACTGTTGATGGTGGCAGTGTTCCCATTATCGCTGTTGGCCACGTTCCTCACTCCTTGCCCTTGCATAATGTTTTTCTTTCCCCTCACTTAACCACAAATTTGTTATCAGTTGGTCAACTTGTTGATAATAATTGCTCCATTCTTTTTTCTCGCTCTGGTTGTATTGTGCAGGATCAAGTATCGGGGAAGGTGCTGGCGAAGGGACCTAAGCAGGGACGACTGTTTCCTCTCCAGATTTCGTCACAAGAAAGGCCCCCTTCAGAGTCTGCTTTGCTTTCTCATTCTAGTCATAATAAATGCCAGTTGTGGCATAATCGTTTAGGACATCTTAATTCCAAAACTTTGATGTTTTTATTAAATTCTGGTTTAATTAATGATAATAAAGTTTCTTTTAAGGATGTTTCTTTTAATTGTGATAGCTGCAAGATGGGGAAAGGGAAAACCCTTCCGTTTCCTCTTCGTGATTCTTTAGCTCTGAAATGTTTTGATATTGTTCATAGTGATGTCTGGGGTATTGCACCTGTTATCTCTCATTCTCATTGGTGTGTCTGAACGAAAAAACCGACATCTTTTAGATACTGCTCGTTCCCTCTTGTTAGCTTCTTCTGTTCCCACTAGGTTTTGGCCCCGAAGCCCTCTCAACCGCTATGTATGTAATAAATCATTTAACTTCCTCTAGATTAAACAACCAGACACCTTTTTTTAGACTTTTTCAAACACATCCTCTTTATGATCATCTTCGTCCTTTTGGGTGTGTGTGTTTTGTCCTTCTTCCTCCCACTGAGTGCACTAAGTTGACAGCACAGTCCTCCATATGTGCCTTTCTTGGGTACGCTCTTAATAAAAAAGGCTATCTATGTTATGATCCTACAGCCAAAAGAATTCAGGTGTCTTGCAATGTCGTGTCTTTTGAAAATCAGTATTTCTTTCCAAGGCATGGTGATTCGAATGACTCTGTCCCTTTTATCTTTTTTACCACCTTTTTCAGATACAATGCCTCAACCGGTTACTCATTTTAGGCCGAATTTTGTGTATGCACGACGAAAGGTTACAGCTGATTCTGCCTCTGGGTCTCTTCCTACTATTCCTACACCTGATCCTGCACCTGATCCACCTCCGGAGCCTCCTGCTCTTCGCCGATCCACTCGCCACATCAGGCCACCTGCTCGTTATGGCTTTACACATGCTTCATTATTAACCACTTTGTCTTCTGTTTCTATCCCTAACTCGTACTCTCAGGCAGTTCAGCATGATTGTTGATACAGGCTATGCAGGAAGAACTTACCGCTCTTCAAACAAATCATACATGGGACGTTGTTGCTTGTCCTTCATTTGTTAAACCCATTGGATGCAAATGGGTATACTTGGTGAAATTGAAATCTGATGGATCCTTGGATCACTACAAAGCCCGCCTGGTTGCACTTGGAAACAGGCAGGTGTATGGTATCGACTATGAGGAGACTTTTGCTCCAGTGGCCAAAATGACAACTGTACGCACAGTTCTTGCAATAGTCGCTTCTCAGTCGTGGCCCCTGTATCAGATGGATGTGAAGAACGCATTTCTTCATGGGGATCTTAAAGAGGAAGTCTGTGTGCGTCTCCCTCAGGGAATTCCTTCTTCTTCCAAGACCGATGTCGCTCATTTACGACGCTCCCTATATGGCCTTAAACAGGCGCCCAGAGCCTAGTTTGACAAGTTCCGTACCACTTTCCTTCGGCTTTCTTTTATACAGAGCCCGTATGATCCTTCGATGTTCACGATTCATTCCTCCAGAGGATCCACAATTCTCCTTGTGTATGTTGATGATATCATTATTACTGGCCCACACAGTGATATGATTCAACAGATACAGGCCGCTCTGCAAGATACGTTTCATATGAAGGATTTGGGACATTTGAATTATTTCTTGGGTTTAGAAGTTCATCAATCAAAGAAAGGTTTGTTTCTGCATCAACACAAATATGCCACTAACCTAGTGGCTCTCGCCGATCTAGGTGACTCTAGCCCAGTTGACACCCCTTTGGAAGTGAATGTCAAGCTTCGTCAACAAGACGGAGATCTCCTCCTGATCCTACATTATATCGTCGGTTAGTTGGTAGCCTTGTCTACCTAACCATCACCCGACCAGATATATCTTATGTTGTTAATCTGGTCAGTCAGTTTATGACAGTCCCGCGGCATCATCATTTGGCGGCAATCAAACGGATTATTCGATATATCCTTGGTACCTCTACCCGTGGATTATTTTTTCCAGTTGGCACACTGCTTACACTCACTGCTTATTTTGACGCGGATTGGGCAGGCTGTCCGGACACACGCCGCTCTACCACAGGATGGTGCGTTTACTTGGGAGACGCCTTGATATCCTGGAAATGTAAAAAACAAGATAAAGTCTCAAAATCTTCCACGGAATCAGAATACCGCGCCATGTCTTCCGCTGGTTCTGAGATCCTATGGCTACGTGGGTTGCTCTTAGAGCTTGGATTCTCACAGACTCAATCAACTCCTTTTCATGCTCATAACACAAGTGCCATTCGAAAAACTGAAAATCCTGTGTTTCATGAACGGACCAAGCATATAGAGGTGGACTGTCACTTCATTCAGGACGAGTATGATCGCAAAGTCATTACTCTTCCCCATATTTCCACTGAGTTCTAGCTTGCTGATATCTTCACCAAGGGCCTTCCATGGCCGCGGCATGAATTCTTGGTTCGCAAATTGTTACTGGTTGATTCTCCACATCAATTTGAGGGGGGGTGTTAAAGTGTAAACTTGTATGATAAATAGGCCCAGCTCACTTGTAAGATAATAGGCCCGGCCCACTTGTACATATGAGATCTAGTCATAACTTGTGCAACAAGACTAAATCGTATGCTAGGATGTCTTACCATATTTAGAGATTTAATTAGGTTTTTCTTTGATGATTTGTAGCCAAAACTTAGGCAATGTAAAGTCTATATAATGAAGAGCAATCCAAGAAAACAGTAGGTCGTTGGAAAGCATTTCACAGAAATGTCTCTCTCTCTCTCTCTCTCTCTCTCTCTCTATCTCTGTCAACGGGCACCTCTCTCGAGGGAAGAATGACTTGTAGGAACTGAGGGTTCGCAAATAAGACTCCTGGTTAGAGAATTAGAAGCAAAAAACATCGCATTTTCCAACACTTGGGCTCGAAAACGGCTCGCCAGTGGTCCGGAACGGTAACCGACCCTCGGAAAAATCGAAAACCGGCACGAGCACCTCGCTCGACGGCAGAGTGACTTGTAGGAACTGACGGTTCCAAAATAGGACTCCCGGTTAGAGAATTAGAAGCGAAAACATCGAATTTTTCAACACTTAGGCTCTAAAACGGCCCGCTGGGGTCCGGAACGGGAAACGGCCCCCGTAAAAATTGGAAACCAGCACAAGCACCTCTCTCGAGGGTAGAGTGACTTGTAGGAACTGACGGTTCACAAATAAGACTCCCGGTTAGAGAATTAGAAGCGAAAACATCGGATTTTCCAACACTTAGGCTCGAAAACAGCCCGTCGGTGGTCCTGAATGGTAACCGGCCCTTGGAAAAATCAGAAACCGGCACGAACACCTCGCTCGAGGGTAGAGTGACTTGTAGGAACTGACGGTTCCAAAATAGGACTTCCGATTAGAGAATTAGAAGCGAAAACATCGGATTTTCCAACACTTAAGCACGAAAACGGCCCACCGAGGGTTAGGAAGGGGAAACGGCCCCCGGAAAAATCAAAAACTGGCACGAGCACTTTGCTCGAGGGTACAATAACTTGTGGGAACTGACAGTTCGCAAATAGTACTCCTGGTTTGAGAATGATAGGCAAAAACATCGGATTTCCCAACACTAAGGCTCAAAAACGGCGCGCCGGGGGTCAGAAGCAGGAAACGGCCCCCGAAAAAATTGGAAAGTGGCATGAGCACTTCGCTCGAGGGTAGAGTAACTTGTGGGAAATGATGATTCGCAAATAGGACTCCCGGTTAGAGATTTAGAAGCGAAAACATAGGATTTCCCAACACTTAGGCTCAAAAATGGCCCGCCGGGGGTTCGGATCGGGGAACGGCCCCCGGAAAAATAGGAAACCGACACGAGCACTTCGCTTGAGGGTAGAGTAACTTGTGGGAACTGACAATTCGCAAATAGGACTCCCAGTTAGAGAATTAGAAGCAAAAAATCGCATTTTCCAACACTTACGCTCGAAAACGGCCCCCTAGTGGTCCTGAACGGTAACCGGCCCCCGGAAAAATCGGAAACCGGTAGGAACACCTCGCTCGAGGGTAGAATGACTTGTAGGAACTGAAGGTTCCAAAATAGGACTCCCGGTTAGAGAATTAGAAGCGAAAACATCGGATTTTCCAACACTAAGGCTCAAAAACGGCCCGCCGGGGGTCCGGAAAGGGAAACGGCCACCGGAAAAATCGAAAACCGGCACGAGCACCTCTCTCGAGGGTAGAGTGACTTGTAGGAACTGACGGTTCGCAAATAGGACTCCCGGATAGAGAATTAGAAGCGAAAACATCGGATTTTCCAACACTTAGGCTCGAAAACGGCTCGCCGTCGGTCCGGAACGGTAGCTGGCCCCTGGAAAAATCGGAAACCGGCACGAACACCTCGCTCGAGGGAAGAGTGACTTTTAGGAACTGACAGTTCGCAAATAGGATTCCCGGTTAGAGATTTAGAAGTGAAAACATCGGATTTTCCAAAATGCTCGAAAACGGCCCGTCGGGGGTTCGTAAAAATCAGAAACTAGCACGAGCACCTCGCTCGGGGGTAGAGTGACTTGTAGGAACTAATGGCTCGCAAATCAGACTCCCGGTTAACGAATTATACCTAAAAACGTTGGATTCTTAACACTTAGTCTTGAAAATAGGCCGTCGGAGGCCGAAAACGGGAAATGGCCATCGAACAGTCCAGAAACCAGCACGGGTACCTTGTTGAAGGCCAAAGTAACTTGTATGAATTTACAGTTAGTGAATCGGACTTCCGATTAGCGAATTAGACACAGAAACTGCCCGATTCTCAACACTTAGGCTGGAAAACAGGTCGCCGAAAAACTTAGGAAATGATTTATATATATACATGTTTATCTTTCATTTGTAATTTAATTCATTGAAAAGATTCTAATGTTTTTTTTGTCATTGCAGATTAATTGACACTTTGTGGTCGGTTGCAGACTTTTGGGGGTGGTTTATTCTTTTTTGTTTATTTGTATATGTATATTGGACATTTATATGAGACTGTACCATTATTGATTGTAATACTTGGTTAATGAGATGAATGATTTGACGAAAAATGGCGATGGTTGTTTGTTTATTTAATAACTTTTGTTTGTATGCATTATTTATATTGAATATAGGTACATGAACAGATTTATTTTTGATACAGGTGTATAAACAAGTTTATAGGAAATTTATATTGAAAAAAAAAATTTAACATTTTAAAAAAAATACTTTTACGGAAGTAAAAGAAACGTCAGTAAAAGTCATTTTATTTTTTATTTATTTTTCTTTTGACGACGTTTTTATTTTTTTTTCTTTTTTCTTTTACCGATGAAAAAAGAATGTCGGTAAAAGTCATTTTATTTTTTATTTATTTTTCTTTTTGCTTTTGTCGACGAAAAAAAAAAACGTCAGAAAAAGTCATTTTATTTTTATTTATTTTTCGTTTTTCTTTTGCCGATGAAAAAAAAAGTCAGTAAAAGTCATTTTATTTTTTATTTATTTTTCTTTTTTCTTTTGCAGACGAAAAAGAACGTCGTTAAATGTCATTTTATATTTATTTATTTTTCTTTTTTCTTTTGCCGACGAAAAAAAAACGTCGGTAAAAATTTATATTAAATTTTTAGAAAAGTAAAATAATTTTACTAGCGAAAAAAAAAGGTAAAAGTCAAATTATCGTCGGTAAAAATTGAATTTTTGCCGACGGAAAAATATTTAGTCGGTAAAAGGTTTTGTCCACAAGTTTTTACCGACATCTGGCCGACGAAAAATTTTGCGTCGGTAAAGGGTTTTACTGACGTTTTGGAGACAAAAATTTCGTGGCTAAATGTGTAACCTGTTGTATTGCAGTTTTCTTTATCTCCAGTATGCTACTTCTTCAATATTGAATCTAGGTTTTCCCTAAACTAGGTGGGAGTTGCAATGTCAAAATTACTATCGTAAAAAAAAAAAAAAAAACAAAAAACAAAAAAAGAACTTACAACAAGATAGATCTAGGCTGAACCAAGTTGATTTTCATATCTTAAACTTTATTCTACAACATGTATGTATATGAAAACCCACTAATCATCTCTTTTTTTTTTATATTCTTTTTTCTTCCTTTTTTGTTAGCTAAACTAGCCTCAATTCCTAGTATGTCAACCACTCTAACCAATTACATTATAACATTTGTAATTAGATTACCATAAACTCGTGATAACATTGGCACCCTTCTCTTTTTCATGTGAAAGACAATTGACTGAA
Source organism: Camphora micrantha (assembly GCA_003546025.1). Taxonomy (NCBI): domain Eukaryota; kingdom Viridiplantae; phylum Streptophyta; class Magnoliopsida; order Laurales; family Lauraceae; genus Camphora; species Camphora micrantha. The sequence continues at coordinate 24,808 of QPKB01000261.1, forward strand.
ACTGAGGAATCTCACTCAGAGCACCATTGACTTTCCTCCCTGAAAACAAAATCTTAAAGTTGGGCTTGGGCATGCCCATCATTGTCCTCATTTTGGAAAAGTTTCCACCTTCAATGGCTTTGTAAGAATATCATCGTGTTCTTCAAAGCTGCAAAGCTTTAGAAGAATATCCCTATCCTTCTTCACTAGATCATTAATGAAATGGACCTTGGTTTTGGTAGGCTTGCTTTGCCTACAAAACAATGGATGTTATGATGCTGTGATCATTGACCCATGATCGGACAATTTCTTCGATGGGCCTTTCCCTTTGACATGTAACTCACTAAGCATCGATGCTTAGGCAAACTATCTCACATGTCATGTAGGTTGTTGCATATTGCAATATACTAAACTTTTACTATGAACAAACTGCTTCTTAGACGAATAAGAAGCACTTGAGCCGAAATGAAACACATAACCCGCTTTTCTCTTAAAGGTGTCAACATCACATTCCCTATCACCAACTGCATGGCCATGGCCACAGAAAATACTATCGTCCCAAGTGCCTTCGTTCTACCTCAGAATATGTGTTTCTCTGCCTGCAAGAAAGACCGGCAACAAGTCCATACACTGGCATTTAGAGTACCAACTAAATAGACAAAATCAAGGACAATATAAGTCAAATATCTTTAGTTTCCAGTTCCACTATCCTGTTAAAGTAACAGGAATCTACTAGCTCATCGCTGCATTGCTTGGTCAATTGTTCTTTATTTTTCAAATGGAGATAAGAATCAACTTGCAAGAATATACCTCGAACCATTTCAAAATATCCCAGATCTTTCTATTCTTTTTTTTTTTTCCTATTTTTGAAATAATTACGCCTTCACTTGTTTGTGCAACTTCAATGCCAAGAAAGTATAATTCCGTGTTTGTCATCTCAAACTGATTAGTCATAGCCTCCCTAAATCTGTTAAATATCTTTCTGCATCAAGTAAATATCAAATCATCCACATAAATGGTGCAAACCAAATGGCTTGAAGCTGAGCCAATACTCGGGATTAACAAGTGTAGAAATCCGTAACAAAATGGATAGGATGATAAGTAGTTTCTAAAGAGAAACACAAATCATGGATATTTCATTAACAAAAGTTAACAACAAAAGTGGCTCATCTACTTACATATGGACACAATTACTAACATGAAACTTTCTAGGCAACACTTTAGACTTCCAAAACTATTAATTTACCATGAGAGTCCCTAGCTATACAACTCAGACACTTTCAAGACTAGAGATTAATGCAACTCTTAGTCTTCCAAAACTAGTAATTAATGTAACTCCTAGAATTTTGAGACTAGTCAATATACTTTTAACTCATTGGACTGAAACAAAATTGGACTAAAATGCCCTTATGCTTAGTGGCTGACAAATAAACTCAAAAACCAAAAGTCAACTGTGGACTTGGGCCCATTTGCTCCTGCATCAGACTCCTCTGCCTGAGAAAGACTCATCCTCAAGTCGACATCAACTACTCGTTGCTTTCCCTTTCGTTCCCACTGCAACTCATCTTGAATTTCTCGGCTTTCTAGATGCACCCTTGGAAACCTTGTGAAGCATTTCCAACTTCGAACCAGTCATCGAATGGTATACTTGCAAAAACTGTATGGCACATCCATCCAATTTGCCCCACTGTGTTTTGATCCATTGATGCATGATCAAAGCTAGCAATTCCATCATATTGATTTCTATTTAATAAGGAAATAAGAAAGTTTAGCTCGATGCTCTTTGGCTTAGGAATATTGAGGCAAGAGTGGACACTGGTATATACATAGAACGTTGATTTACCAGCATCACCAATGCAATACCCAGCTAATGTCGATGTATCAACATAATCTCCATCTTGATGTACCGCAAAAACCAGGTGATCATGACATCATCATCTTGATATACATCAATGATCGGGCAATCAATACAACTTCATCAGCAAGCCTCTTAACAATTACACTAGACCTCACTCTTTTTTTTTTTTTTTTGTCTGTCAAGTGATCTATCATCCAGACTTATATTAAGTTGTACTAGACCTCACTCTTTCATTCATATCACAGCGCAATCTTTCATCCGGGTGTTGATCATGAACGAATGGATCAAATTCATCATCTGGGATAAATGCCAAAACTTGAACATTTTGACCAATCACCATAATTTTAAGGAAGTTGTAACGCCCAACGCGAATTGTCTTCATGTATTTCTTTAACCAATAAAGTGCCTCGAGAAGCAAAAAGGTGCTCAAATGGACAAGAGATGAGAGCCTTTTTCGTAAGAAAGAAGCCATCATAGTTGAAGACTGCAAACTCAATCCTGACCATGGAGGACAACAACAACAACCACCCTATGCTTATCAATTTTATTTTATTTTTTGAAAGGTACCCTATGCTTATCCATTGAATTATAAATTTATAACACTGCAGCAAGAAAAGTGGGAGGAGGTCCCTTCACTTTGCATTTCAGTATGGTATGAAAGATGATGACCATGACAATATTCAGCCAAGCCAGCTTTCAAGATTGGACATCTGACTCAAGTAGGATGAAAATCATACTAATAATGATGGCAATAAAAAATTATGATCATTGTTATTCAAAAAAAATAATAGCCAAGTTAGACATTATTGAGAGAAATTATAACTAGCCTTATAAATTATTGCTTGAATGAACAAAATTACGTAAGTATCCCAAGAACAAATAAAAATGACCAATGCGTACACAACATGGTCTACACAAACAGGCTACTAGAACTCAACACATTCTTCCAACGCTCCCCTAAGGTAGAGAACAAATATCAACCTTGCCCTGCCTGTCTAATATATTGATATTTGCCTCTCAGACGAAGCAGAGTTATGTACTGACTCTTTGACTTCACAATCAGAGTGGAGATGAAACCAAGGTTTTAAATCCCGGTGGTCCTCTTTATGCCAGTAAGGACAAAAACAAATTCATGTTGCCCATGCAAGAATAATAGAACTTTTTTTTTTTCCGAAAATGATACCTATATCTTTGGTTTTGGGACAGATTACATGACACACAGTGGAGACGATTCTAATGGCCTCCCCTAGGTGAAGACTTCAAAGCATACCCGCAGCAGTTTGAAGACAAAGTGTAACTCTGAGGCCTCATCCTACATCAGTATGGTAACAGAGCAGGTAACTTTGTTGAGGATTGCTCTTATGATATCAACTTGTTCTTACAGTTCAAATCAGCACCTTCTCTTTCTTCCTCTCCCTTCAATTTTTCCTTCATTTTACAAATTCAAAAGCCCTCAACCATGGCCAAAACACTACTGAAATTTCTGCAGAGATCCAGCCATGAAATCCCATTCAAAATTCCTTACCTATAAACTGTTTATTCAGCAAAAACTCCATGATCATCAGCTATAATTCAGAGCTCAACAAGAATATCTCAGCCAATTCAACCCTGCTTACCTGGAATCCTGCAATCCGAAGCCTTCCCAAATTCTGCTCTAATTCAGTCATAGAAAATGTGCCCACTCCGTTTTAGATATCTTTCCTAACCTATGCCTTTTTAACTCCCATCCAACTAGCCCTTAATCCAACCACATTGACAGGCAACAGCATTTTATAGTGCTAAATTGGGCCAAATGAAGGCACACCCAACAGCCCAAAGCATAAGCACAACCTATCCAAGTTTTAAGAGTTTTAATCCTTAAGTTTGAATCCAACCAGTTCCAAGGACAATCAGTCCCAAATTCAACATCCACACAAACAGCTGGCTTTTTGCCCATTTGACAAGGCTAAAAACATCATGTTATGGAACACAGTACTTTTAAAATGTTGTGGCTCGAAAAACTATTAAGAATTGGATGCTACTGTCCATCTTCCAATGACACTGAGTGCGATAATGTGGCTGCAATTCACATATACTTCCAATCATGAATACTACGAACGTAGTAAACATACAGAAGTTGATTGTCTTCATTAGGGAGAGGGTCCATCTTCCAATGGACAACAACCCTGCCTTGTTATAACATAGCTGCATCATGTATACTTCATTTTTGCAATGATCATGTGGCCTATCAAACATGTAGAAGTTAGTTGTTACTTCATTAGTGAAAGGAATGCAAATTACAGACAATAGATCACTTAGTGATGAACAAGTCTTCTTCTGATTAATTTGCATACTTGTGCCTTTTAATCATTTCTTTTTTTTATAGCACTCATGCGGTATCATACATTCGGTGAGAGGTGCTCTTTGATAAGAACAGAAGTAAAAAAAATTAGACCATGGTTCTTTCATTCACTTTTACATCCGCCTATTTTAGAGGCAAATGTAATGAACTTAATTGAATCTCCATCAAGTGTAATTTAGACACTACTTAGAGAGATAACCAACCTTGTGGTTGAAGAGGTTATTGCTTAGCCTATAAAAGCATAATGCATAGGTTGATGTTAAGCCTTGAAAAACATCATTGTAACGGTTATTGCTTAGCCTTGAAAAGCATATTGTAGAGGTTATTGCTTAGCCTTTTTCAAAAGCATAAATAGTGGAAATTCGGTGGGGTGTTGGATCACAAGCCGGTAGTGGATGTGGGCATTGAGGCCGAACCACTATAAATCATTGTGTTATGGTGATTGCTTTGTGGTGATTGTTTTATTTAAGCTTCCGCATATTGTTTGTTAATCATCACATGTGACTAATTAATTGTTAAGAAGTTAAAATTGGCCATAATTAGTCATTAAGTGTAGATCACCCTATTCACCCCCCCTCTAGGGTTAGGATCCCGGACTTTCAATCTTTTCAATGAATTAAATTATAGATGAAAGATAAACATGCACATATATAAATCTTTTCTTAAGTTTTTTGGCGGCCTGTTTTCTAGCCTAAGTGTTGAGAATCATGCGGTTTTTGCGTTTAATTCGTTAACCTGAAGTCCGATTCACTAAACGTCAATTTCTACAAGTTACTTTGGCCTTGAACAAGGTAACAGTGTCGGATTCCGATTTTTCTGGGGGCCGTTTCCCGTTGCGGACCCTTGGTGGGTCTTATTTGCGAACCGTCAGTTCCTACAAGCTACTCTAGCCTCGAACAAAGTGTCGTGCCGTTTTCCGAATTTTTCGGGGGCCGTTTCCCGTTCTGGACACCCGGCGGGCTGTTTTTTGAGCCCAAGTGTTGGAAAATCCGATGTTTTCGCTTCTAAATCTCTAACCGGGAGTCCTATTTGCGAATCGTCAGTTCCTACAAGTTACTCTAGCCTCAACCGAAGTGCTCGTGCCGGTTTCCGATTCCTCTCCCCTGTTTTTGTTGTTAAGGTTTGATTTTTTTTTTAGGTTATGCGATTGTGTTGTATCTATTTCTGTGTTTACTCAATTGCAGCTGTCTATGTTAGATAATAAGGCCTGATGTAATTCATAACATCTTGCTTAGATGTTAGGTATTGCTCTCATCTTTGTTAGAAAATGGAGTCTGATGTCATTCACAACACTTTGCTTAGGTGACAAGCATTGCACTCGTCTATATTAAATATTAAGCTCTGATGTCATTTGTAACATTTTGTCTTAGATGTCAACGTGATAAAAATTACCAAATGTCATCATCACCTTTTGATTTTCTACTAACATTTGTTAATATTCTTCCCGGTTCATTTCCTTTGGCTTACAAAGGAAAAGAAGAAGAAGAAGGAAGGGATCATTGCTGTATTGCTTTCTCCAGAGTTTCTTTGGCCTTCAATAGAAAGGCTAGAACTAGATTTGTCCCATTGGCCTGATTTTAACGGGGATGTTCTATCCACATTGGTGGACAACTGGTTAATGGTCTGGATCTTAGTTGCACAGAGCGTAACGCAAGTGGAATGTGATCTTACTGCATGTTTTGATTCTTTTGAAGCTAGAATTCTCTAATGTCAACAGGTAAGTATGACCATACAAGGTTTCAAAGCAGGACTCCATGCAGGAAGAGAACCTTTGGTGGAAATTTCTGCAACAAAGGCTTGGATCACTAAGCCATTATTCAGACCCGCATGATCAGTTGGGCTTGCTCACCAAATTACTTGAGTTTTTGGTTGTCATGGAATACAAAAGATTTGTATAATCTTTGACAATAAGTGTTTTGGTAGGACTATCTTCCTCACAGGTAAGACAGCAAGGGCGTCCTCTTGCTTGTTCAGGTAGATTTGGAGAGAATTATTCCATGATTATATTATTCCGTTTCGGTTCATCCATACATAAAAGAGGCAATAGTCTCACAAGATAGTAGCACTGTTTGGACTTTTGACAACTAAATCTTCCTACTAGGTCTTATAACATCTCTTCTTAATCCATTTCTTCTCTTTCTTAGGCTGTAACCTGTGATTGCCGTCTCCACCACCAACCATTTGCAAGAGAAACTTTAAAAATTTGTTCTTATTTCATGTTTTAGAGCTTATTTAGTTTTTAATTATAGCCTTTTTGTCCTAAGCAATAAGAGGCAAAATTAAGGCAATTTAGTTTTAGAGCTTATTTACTTTTGTGGCCCACTTACGATCAAAATAAGGCAATGATGTAAGTATTTCATAAGTCTTTCCATGTCATCCCACATTTCTTTGGATACATTGAATATATAGAGGTGGTGGATCTATGATTATATTCACTACCATTGGGGTCTAATCATTGCTCAGAGGCAATCTGGAACCCAATTGTCACTAATTTGGGAAGAAACTCTCCACTGGGAAAGGACATGTCTTCTAGAGGTTGGATGACACTTTATTCAGGTCTCGGTTACAAAACAGTTGGAAGAGTTTTAAAGAAACTTGACATCTCTGAAATATGTGCATTTGATAGAGTCAAAAGAGGTGGCAAATTTTTTTCCTAAGAAAAAGGGGGAATGGTGATAAGAGTCTGGTTGAAAAAGAAAGGTTCTCATTCTTAAATGATGGTGGAGTTTTAGCGATCTAGAGCAACTTGCTTTATAGTGGAAATTGTAGATATACATATGGAGTTGGGACCATTTAGAGGTTATGGGTCTTTAGATGTCTGGAGTGTAGCTCTCATATCCATTGTTCTGGAAATTAAAAGTGTATTGCAAATCGTTCAAGAGGATGAATCAAATCGTATCGTGAATTTTAGGATTTTTCATTCTTCTTATAAAAAAAATAAAAAAATTAAAGATTAAGAGAAGTAAGGGAAAAAGTGGTTATTCATAATCCATCCATTTTTCATGTAATCATGTATGTAGCAGCATAATTACTATGACAAGTAAGATTATAATACAATCATATGGAGAATACCAATGACATTTTTAATGTATTATAAATGATGTGTATGAATAATTCAATATGTTTTTAAGTGTCAACACTGCTAGGATAAGTGAACACGGTTCCATGGTTTTTCCCCCATTTTCACATCAAAAAATAAAAATAAGATCCAAGTCATGAATCTTACATGGCTATAATGTCTCCTGAAATTAATAAGATATTCATGAAAAAAAGACAGAAAAAAATTAGAGAAAGTAATGCACGACAAAACCCCATACATATGGTCAAACACTTTAGTCACATGCTTGTTCTTTATTTATATTTAGATACTCCCCAAAATTGTAAAAATTCTTGAGAGATTTTGTTAACCATTGAATACCTTTTTAAAACTAGAAATGCTAGAAAAAAACAAAGAGAGTAAGAAAAAAGTTAAAGATTACTAGTGTTAACCTCTCGGGTGCGGCTGTTCCCGCTTAGTTGAGTCGCTTAAATCGTAAGATTCAATAAGACAAATATTGAATTGTAAGATATGCATCTGAACATGAAAGCTCACCTGCTTTTGGCAGCATATGATCATTTTGTTGTGCTACTTCAACACTTACGTTACTGATGTTACATTTCCATTTCCTGTGCTATTTTTTTGAACTCTTATCTTTTCCTCCATTGCTGATTATTTCTATTTATACATTGAGAAGAAAACTGATGCTGTGAATTCTCTTCCAGGGTCAGGGGGCTTGTAATTTTACATTGTGGCCTGATCTTCTAGGAAAGGGCAGTGAAGGGGCAGTTGCGAGAAAGTTAAAGTTCTCTGACACAGTTACTCGCTCTCATCATGGTGAACGAAGGGCATCACTGTCATCAGGACCCTCCAACAGTGAGATTCTTGACATGGTAGCATATAGAGGTCATGTTGGTGAGCAGCCAGAGTCAGTGGTATGAGAAGTTTCAATGTAACAACTATGTTTACATTTCTTGATGATTAATATGTACTCTAGAATCAAGCTTCTTGAATATTTGAATTGGAAACCGGCACGAGAACTTTGCTCGAGGGTAGAGTAACTTGTGGGAACTGACGGTTCGCAAATAAGACGCCTCGTTAGAGATTTAGAAGCGAAAACATAGGATTTTCCAACACTTAGGCTTGAAAATAGTCCGCCGGGGCTCTGGAACGGGGAACGGCCCCTAGAAAAATTGGAAACCGGTACGAGCACCTCGCTCGAGGGTAAAGTGACTTATAGGAACTGACAGCTCGCAAATAGGACTCCCGGTTAGAGATTTAGAAGCGAAAACAACGCATTTTCCAACACTTAGGCTCGAAAACGGCCCGCTGGGGGTCCGGAATGGGAACCAACGCCCGAAAAATTTGAAAACTGGCACGAGCACCTCGCTCGAGGGTAGAGTGACTTGTAGGAACTGACGGTTCGCAAATAGGACTCCCGGTTAGACAATTAGAAGTGAAAACATCGGATTTAGACTCGAAAACGGCCCACCAGGGATCGAGAACAGGAAATGGCCCCCGGAAAAATTGGAAACTGGCATGGGCACCTCTCTCAAGGGTAGAGTGACTTGTCGGAACTGATGGCTTACAAATAGGACTCCCAGTTAGAGAATTAGAAGCGAAAACAACGCACTTTCCAACACTTAGGCTCAAAAACGGCTTGCCGGTGGTCCGAAACGGTAACCGACTCCCATAAAAATCGGAAACCGACACGGGAACCTCTCTCGAGGGTAGAGTGACTTGTAAGAACTGACGGTTCGCAAATAGGACTCCCGGTTAGAGAATTAGAAGCGAAAACATCGCATTTTCCAACACTTAGGCTAAAAAACGGTCTGCCGGTGGTCCTGAACGGTAACCGGCACGAGCACCTCGCTCGAGGGTAGAGTGACTTGTAGGAGCTAACGGTTCCAAAATAGGACTCCCGATTAGAGAATTAGAAGCGAAAACATCGGATTTTCCAACACTTAGGCACGAAAACGGCCCACCGAGGGCCAAGAAGGGGAAACGGCCCCCGGAAAAATCAGAAACTGGCACGAGCACTTCGCTCGAGGGTACAGTAATTTGTGGGAACTGACAGTTCGCAAATAGTACTCCCGGTTTGAGAATTATAGGTAAAAACATCGGATTTCCCAACACTAAGGCTCAAAAACGGCGCACCGGGGGTCAGAAAAAGGAAACGGCCCCCAAAAAAATTGGAAAGCGACATGAGCACTTCGCTCGAGGGTAGAGTAACTTGTGGGAAATGATGATTCGCAAATAGGACTCCCGGTTAGAGATTTAGAAGCGAAAACATAGGATTTTCCAACACTTAGGCTCAAAAATGGCCCGCCGGGGGTCCCGAACGGGAAACGGCCCCTGGAAAAATTGGAAACCGGAACGAGCACCTTGCTCGAGGGTAGAGTGACTTATAGGAACTGACAGATCGCAAATAGGAGTCCCGGTTAGAGATTTAGAAGCGAAAACAATGCATTTTCCAACACTTAGGCTCGAAAACGGCCTGCTTGGGGTCTGGAACGGGAAACAACGCCCGAAAAATTCGGAAACTGGCACGGGCACCTCGCTCGAGGGCAGAGTGACTTGTAGGAACTGACAATTCGCAAATATGACTCCCGGTTAGAGAATTAGAAGCGAAAACATCACAGTTTCCAACACTTAGGCTCGAAACCGGCTCGCCGGTGGTCTGGAACGGTAACCGGCCCTCGAAAAATCGGAAACTGGCACGAGCACCTCGCTCGAGGGCAGAGTGACTTGTAGGAACTGACCGTTCCAAAATAGGACTCGCGGTTAGAGAATTAGAAGCAAAAAATCGAATTTTTCAACACTTAGGCTCAAAAACGGCCCGCCGGGGTCCGGAACGGGAAACGGCCCCCGTAAAAATTGGAAACCAGCACGGGCACCTCTCTCGAGGGTAGGGTGACTTGTAGGAACTGACGGTTCGCAAATAAGACTCCCGGTTAGAGAATTAGAAGCGAAAACATCGGATTTTCCAACACGTAGGCTCGAAAACAGCCCGTCGGTGGTCCTGAACGGTAACCGGCACGAGCACCTCGCTCGAGGGTGGAGTGACTTGTAAGAACTAACGGTTCCAAAATAGGACTCCCGGTTAGAGAATTAGAAGCGAAAACATCGAATTTTTCAACACTTAGGCTCAAAAACGGCCCGCCGGGGTCCGGAACGGGAAACGGCCGCCGTAAAACTCGGAAACCGGCACGGGCACCTCTCTCGAGGGTAGGGTGACTTGTAGGAACTGACGGTTCGCAAATAAGACTCCCGGTTAGAGAATTAGAAGCGAAAACATCGGATTTTCCAACACATAGGCTCGAAAACAGCTCGTCAGTGGTCCTGAACGGTAACCGGCACGAGCACCTCGCTCGAGGGTAGAGTGACTTGTTGGAGCTAACGGTTCCAAAATAGGACTCCCGATTAGAGAATTAGAAGCGAAAACATCGGATTTTCCAACACTTAGGCACAAAAACGGCCCACCGAGGGCCAGGAAGGGGAAACGGCCCCCGGAAAAATCGGAAACTGGCACGAGCACTTCGCTCGAGGGTACAGTAATTTGTGGGAACTGACAGTTCGCAAATAGTACTCCCGGTTTGAGAATTATAGGTAAAAACATCGGATTTCCCAACACTAAGGCTCAAAAACGGCGCGCCGGGGGTCAGAAAAAGGAAACGGCCCCCAAAAAAAATTGGAAAGCGACATGAGCACTTCGCTCGAGGGTAGAGTAACTTGTGGGAAATGATGATTCGCAAATAGGACTCCCGGTTAGAGATTTAGAAGCGAAAACATAGGATTTTCCAACACTTAGGCTCGAAAATGGCCCGCCGGGGGTCCCGAACGGGAAACGGCCCCTGGAAAAATTGGAAACCGGAACGAGCACCTTGCTCGAGGGTAGAGTGACTTATAGGAACTGACAGATCGCAAATAGGAGTCCCGGTTAGAGATTTAGAAGCGAAAACAATGCATTTTCCAACACTTAGGCTCGAAAACGGCCTGCTTGGGGTCTGGAACGGGAAACAACGCCCGAAAAATTCGGAAACTGGCACGGGCACCTCGCTTGAGGGCAGAGTGACTTGTAGGAACTGACAATTCGCAAATATGACTCCCGGTTAGAGAATTAGAAGCGAAAACATCGCAGTTTCCAACACTTAGGCTCGAAACCGGCTCGCCGGTGGTCTGGAACGGTAACCGGCCCTCGAAAAATCGGAAACTGGCACGAGCACCTCGCTTGAGGGCAGAGTGACTTGTAGGAACTGACCGTTCCAAAATAGGACTCCCGGTTAGATAATTAGAAGCAAAAACATCGAATTTTTCAACACTTAGGCTCAAAAACGGCCCCCGTAAAAATCGGAAACCAGCACGGGCACCTCTCGCGAGGGTAGAGTGACTTGTGGGAACTGACGGTTCGCAAATAGGACTCCCGATTAGAGAATTAATTAGAAGCGAAAATATCGCATTTTCCAACACTTAGGCTCGAAAACGGCCCGTCGGTGGTCCTGAACGGTAACCGGCCCCTGGAAAAATCAGAAACCGGCACGAGCACCTCGCTTAAGGGTAGAGTGACTGGTAGGAACTGACGGTTCCAAAATAGGACTCCCAGTTAGATAATTAGAAGCGAAAACATCGCATTTTCCAACACTTACGCATGAAAACGGCCCACCGAGGGCCAAGAAGGGGAAACGGCCCCCGGAAAAATCAGAAACTGGCACGAGCACTTCGCTCGAGGGTACAGTAATTTGTGGGAACTGACAGTTCGCAAATAGTACTCCCGGTTTGAGAATTATAGGTAAAAACATCGGATTTCCCAACACTAAGGCTCAAAAACGGCGCGCCGGGGGTCAGAAAAAGGAAACGGCCCCCAAAAAAATTGGAAAGCGACATGAGCACTTCGCTCGAGGGTAGAGTAACTTGTGGGAAATGATGATTCGCAAATAGGACTCCCGGTTAGAGATTTAGAAGCGAAAACATAGGATTTTCCAACACTTAGGCTCGAAAATAGCCCGCCGGGGTCCGGAACGGGAAACGGCCCTTGGAAAAATTGGAAACTGGAACGAGCACCTCGCTTGAGGGTAGAGTGACTTATAGGAACTGACGGTTCGCAAATAGGACTCCCGATTAGAGATTTAGAAGCGAAAATAATGCATTTTCCAACACTTAGGCTCGAAAACGGCCCGCCGGGGGTCCGGAACGGGAAACGGCCCCCGGAAAAATCGGAAACCGGCACGGGTGTTAAAGTGTAAACTTGTGTGATAAATACGCCCAGCTCACTTGTAAGATAATAGGCCCGGCCCACTTGTACATATGAGATCTAGTCATAACTTGTACAGCAAGACTAAATCGTATGCTAGGATGTCTTACCATATTTAGAGATTTAATTAGGTTTTGCTTTGATGATTTGTAGCCAAAACTTACGCAATGTAAAGTCTATATAAAGAAGAGCAATCCAAGAAGACAATAGGTCGTTGGAAAGCATTTCACAGAAGTGTCTCTCTCTCTCTCTCTCTCTCTCTCTCTCTCTCTCTATCTCTGTCATGGTATCAGAGCTTTGGTTCTAAGAAATCTCATTCCCTCTGAGAGACTTCCTTCGTTAATTAAGAGTTATCTCTTTGTTTCCTCTGTTTTCTCTGCCTGGAGTATCTCTGATCAAGGTGGCCCATCTCTGATCAATCACTTGTAGCCAGCAACCTACATGGTGATGATCGACTACTCTTCAAAGTTATTTTGAAGATTTTTCTGGATTTTTTTCTCATCTGATAAGGTGCCATTCATCCTCTTCTTCATCTGGTGTCGTTGGTGTTTTTCTCTCCAAAGGAATTCATCTCCACCGTACAACTTCGTGGATATTTATCCAAATCCCATCAAACTTGGACTAGAGGACACACTTTTGATCTCCTCCAGGATGATGTCCTCTGATCTGTGATTGGACCAAGCGGTGGGGCCCATGCATCTCTCCTGCAAAAAAAACCCAGGTCGTCGGGCACTATTTTTTTTCTGTTCTGGGGCAAATTTTGCTGAATGCATCTCTCAACCACTACAACTGCCTCCATCATGCTGGGTTAGTGAAATCATCTCAGATTACATCACAGATTCTGATCTTCTGTGAATTTTTGGCTATACACTGCTATTTTTGAATACTCTGGATCTCTGATTAGTGTGTTTTCGAGTTGCAATTTATTGTGCTAGTAGTAGGATTGCTGCTTGTTGCTGTTTTTTCTAAGTATATCTCTGCATTGATATTATGGAGAAAAATGATATCACTCTGATCAAGTTTAATGGTAAAAACTATACCACTTGGGCTTTTCAATTTCAAATTTACCTTAAGGGTAAAGAACTCTGGGGACATCTTGATGGTTTGGATCCCAAACCTACTGATGATAAGCTTCTCGCTAAATGGGAGGTTAAAGATTGCCAGATCATGACTTGGATATTGGGATCCATCGATCCACAGTTTATCCTGAACCTTCGCCCATACAAGACTGCCAAAGAAATGTGGCTTTATTTAAAGAAGATATATTTACAGGAAAATTCTGCTCGACGGTTTCATTTAGAACATGAAATCTCGCAGTTTGTTCAAGGGACCTTGTCGATACAGGATTACTACTCTCAGTTTACAAGTCTGTGGACTGATTATGCTGAGATTATTTATGCTGACCTCCCCGCTGCCTCCTTATCCTCTATTCAAGAGACTCATCAAACAAGTCAGCGGGATCAGTTTCTTATGAAGTTACGGCTACAATTTGAAACTGTCCGCTCCAACTTATTGAGCAAAGTGCCATCCCCCTCCCTCGAATCATGTTTGGGCGAACTCCTTAGAGAGGAACAACGCTTGGTGACTCAGACAACACTTACAAAGACTGCTCCTCAGGTGACTCCTATCGATGTTGCTTATATAGCCCGGGGTAAGCCCCAAGCCCGAGACATGAGCAAGGTCAAATGTTTTTGCTGTCAAAAACTCAGACATGTTTCTACTCAGTGCAACCAGAAGTTTTGTTCCTACTGCAAAACCAAAGGTCATGTTCTTCCGGAATGCCGGACACGACCTCAGAATAGGCCACAGCAACAGAGAGCCTATTCTGCACATCTTCTTGAAGCTTCTTCACCAGTCATGCCTACACCACCTGCTGCCACTTCTTCTTCTGCCCTTACTCCTGACATGGTCCAACGAATGATCATAAATGCTTTCTTTGCACTTGGCCTGTCAGGTAAACAAACATCTTCAGTATCCACCTGGTATATTGATTCAGGGGCCTCCAATCATATGACACACTCTCCTGCCAATATGACTCATATTAGGACGTATGATGGAGACCTCTGCATCAATACTGTTGATGGTGGCAGTGTTCCCATTATCGCTGTTGGCCACGTTCCTCACTCCTTGCCCTTGCATAATGTTTTTCTTTCCCCTCACTTAACCACAAATTTGTTATCAGTTGGTCAACTTGTTGATAATAATTGCTCCATTCTTTTTTCTCGCTCTGGTTGTATTGTGCAGGATCAAGTATCGGGGAAGGTGCTGGCGAAGGGACCTAAGCAGGGACGACTGTTTCCTCTCCAGATTTCGTCACAAGAAAGGCCCCCTTCAGAGTCTGCTTTGCTTTCTCATTCTAGTCATAATAAATGCCAGTTGTGGCATAATCGTTTAGGACATCTTAATTCCAAAACTTTGATGTTTTTATTAAATTCTGGTTTAATTAATGATAATAAAGTTTCTTTTAAGGATGTTTCTTTTAATTGTGATAGCTGCAAGATGGGGAAAAGGGAAAACCCTTCCGTTCCTCTTCGTGATTCTTTAGCTCTGAAATGTTTTGATATTGTTCATAGTGATGTCTGGGGTATTGCACCTGTTATCTCTCATTCTCATTGGTGTGTCTGAACGAAAAAACCGACATCTTTTAGATACTGCTCGGTCCCTCTTGTTAGCTTCTTCTGTTCCCACTAGGTTTTGGCCCGAAGCCCTCTCAACCGCTATGTATGTAATAAATCATTTAACTTCCTCTAGATTAAACAACCAGACACCTTTTTTTAGACTTTTTCAAACACATCCTCTTTATGATCATCTTCGTCCTTTGGGTGTGTGTGTGTTTTGTCCTTCTTCCTCCCATTGAGTGCACTAAGTTGACAGCACAGTCCTCCATATGTGCCTTTCTTGGGTACGCTCTTAATAAAAAAGGCTATCTATGTTATGATCCTACAGCCAAAAGAATTCAGGTGTCTTGCAATGTCGTGTCTTTTGAAAATCAGTATTTCTTTCCAAGGCATGGTGATTCGAATGACTCTGTCCCTTTTATCTTTTTTACCACCTTTTTCAGATACAATGCCTCAACCGGTTACTCATTTTAGGCCGAATTTTGTGTATGCACGACGGAAGGTTACAGCTGATTCTGCCTCTGGGTCTCTTCCTACTATTCCTGCACCTGATCCTGCACCTGATCCACCTCCGGAGCCTCCTGCTCTTCGCCGATCCACTCGCCACATCAGGCCACCTGCTCGTTATGGCTTTACACATGCTTCATTATTAACCACTTTGTCTTCTGTTTCTATCCCTAACTCGTACTCTCAGGCAGTTCAGCATGATTGTTGGATACAGGCTATGCAGGAAGAACTTACCGCTCTTCAAACAAATCATACATGGGACGTTGTTGCTTGTCCTTCATTTGTTAAACCCATTGGATGCAAATGGGTATACTTGGTGAAATTGAAATCTGATGGATCCTTGGATCACTACAAAGCCCGCCTGGTTGCACTTGGAAACAGGCAGGTGTATGGTATCGACTATGAGGAGACTTTTGCTCCAGTGGCCAAAATGACAACTGTACGCACAGTTCTTGCAATAGTCGCTTCTCAGTCGTGGCCCCTGTATCAGATGGATGTGAAGAATGCATTTCTTCATGGGGATCTTAAAGAGGAAGTCTGTGTGCGTCTCCCTCAGGGAATTCCTTCTTCTTCCAAGACCGATGTCGCTCATTTACGACGCTCCCTATATGGCCTTAAACAGGCGCCCAGAGCCTAGTTTGACAAGTTCCGTACCACTTTCCTTCGGCTTTCTTTTATACAGAGCCCGTATGATCCTTCGATGTTCACGATTCATTCCTCCAGAGGATCCACAATTCTCCTTGTGTATGTTGATGATATCATTATTACTGGCCCACACAGTGATATGATTCAACAGATACAGGCCGCTCTGCAAGATACGTTTCATATGAAGGATTTGGGACATTTGAATTATTTCTTGGGTTTAGAAGTTCATCAATCAAAGAAAGGTTTGTTTCTGCATCAACACAAATATGCCACTAACCTAGTGGCTCTCGCCGATCTAGGTGACTCTAGCCCAGTTGACACCCCTTTGGAAGTGAATGTCAAGCTTCGTCAACAAGACGGAGATCTCCTCCTGATCCTACATTATATCGTCGGTTAGTTGGTAGCCTTGTCTACCTAACCATCACCCGACCAGATATATCTTATGCTGTTAATCTGGTCAGTCAGTTTATGACAGTCCCGCGGCATCATCATTTGGCGGCAATCAAACGGATTATTCGATATATCCTTGGTACCTCTACCCGTGGATTATTTTTTCCAGTTGGCACACTGCTTACACTCACTGCTTATTTTGACGCGGATTGGGCAGGCTGTCCGGACACACGCCGCTCTACCACAGGATGGTGCGTTTACTTGGAGACGCCTTGATATCCTGGAAATGTAAAAAACAAGATAAAGTCTCAAAATCTTCCACGGAATCAGAATACCGCGCCATGTCTTCCGCTGGTTCTGAGATCCTATGGCTACGTGGGTTGCTCTCAGAGCTTGGATTCTCACAGACTCAATCAACTCCTTTTCATGCTCATAACACAAGTGCCATTTCGAAAAAACTGAAAATCCTGTGTTTCATGAACGGACCAAGCATATAGAGGTGGACTGTCACTTCATTCAGGACGAGTATGATCGCAAAGTCATTACTCTTCCCCATATTTCCACTGAGTTCTAGCTTGCTGATATCTTCACCAAGGGCCTTCCATGGCCGCGGCATGAATTCTTGGTTCGCAAATTGTTACTGTTGATTCTCCACATCAATTTGAGGGGGGTGTTAAAGTGTAAACTTGTATGATAAATAGGCCCAGCTCACTTGTAAGATAATAGGCCCCGGCCCACTTGTACATATGAGATCTAGTCATAACTTGTGCAACAAGACTAAATCGTATGCTAGGAATGTCTTACCATATTTAGAGATTTAATTAGGTTTTTTCTTTGATGATTTGTAGCCAAAAACTTAGGCAATGTAAAAGTCTATATAATGAAGAGCAATCCAAGAAAACAGTAGGGTCGTTGGAAAGCATTTCACAGAAATGTCTGTCTCTCTCTCTCTCTCTCTCTCTCTCTCTCTCAGCTCTCTATCTCTGTCACGGCACCTCTCTCGAGGGAAGAATGACTTGTAGGAACTGAGGGTTCGCAAATAAGAACTCCTGGTTAGAGAAATTAGAAGCAAAAACATCGCATTTTCCAACACTTGGCTCGAAAACGGGTCGCCGCAGTGGTCCGGAAACGGTAAACTCGACCCTCGGAAAAATCGAAAAACGCGGCACAAGCACCTCGCTCAGACGGCAGAGTGACTTGTATAGGACTGACGGTTCCAAAATAGGACTCCGGTTAAGAGAATTAGAAGCGAAACATCGAATTTTTCAACACTTTAGGCTCTAAACGGCCGCGGGGTCCGGAATCGGGAAACCGGCCCCCGTAAAAATTGGAAACCATCAACAAGCACCTCTCTCGAAGGTAGAGTGACTTAAGGAGAACGTGCGGTTCAACATATAAGACCCGTTAGAGAAATTAGAAGCGAAAACATCGGATTTTCCAACACTTAGGCCTCGAAAACAGCCCGTCGGTGGTCCTGAATTGGTAACCGGCCCTTGGAAAAATCAGAAACCTGCACGAACACCATCGCTCGAGGGTAGAGTGACTTGTAGGAACTGACGGTTCCAAAAATAGGACTTCCGATTCCGATTAGAGAATTAGAAGCGAAAAACATCGACTTTTCCAACACTTAAGCACGAAAACGGCCCACCGAGGTAGGAAGGGGGAAACAGCCTCCGGAAAAATCAAAACTGGCACGAGCACTTTGCTCGAGGGTACAATAACTTGTGGGAACTGACAGTTCGCAAATAGTACTCCCTGGTTTGAGAATGAATGGCAAAAACATCGGATTTCCCAACACTCTCAAAAACGGCGCGCCGGGGGTCAGAAGCAGGAAACGGCCCCCGAAAAAAAATTGAAAGTGGCATGAGCACTTCGCTCGAGGGTAGAGTAACTTGTGGGAAATGATGATTCGCAAATAGGACTCCCGTTAGAGATTTTAGAAGCGAGAACATAGGATTTTCCCAACACTTAGGCTCAAAAAATGGCCCGCGGGGTTCGGATCGGGAACGGCCCCGGAAAAATAGGAAACCGACAACGAGCACTTCGCTTGAGGGTAAGAGTAACTTTGTGGGAACTGACATTCGCAAATAGGGACTCCCGGTTAGAGAATTAGAAGCAAAAAATCGCATTTTCCAACACTTACGCTCGAAAACGGCCCCTAGTGGTCCTGAACACCGGCGGAAAAATCGAAACTGGTAGAACACCTGCTCGAGGGTAGAATGACTTTGTAGGAACTGATGGTTCCAAAATAGGCTCCCGGTTAGAGAATTAGAAAGCGAAAAGCATCGGATTTTCCAACACTAAGGCTCAAAAAACGGCCCGCCGGGTCCGGAAAGGGAAACGGGCCACCGGAAAAATCGAAAACCGCACGAGCACCTCTCTCGAGGGTAGAGTGACTTGTAGGAACTGACGGTTCGCAAATAGGACTCCCGATAGAGAATTAGAAGCGAAAACATCGGATTTTTCCAACACTTAGAGGCTCGAAAACGGCTCGCCGTCGGTCCGGAACGGTAGCTGGCCCCTGGAAAAATCGGAAACCGGCACGAACACCTCGCTCGAGGGAAGAGTGACTTTTAGGAACTGACAGTTCGCAAATAGGATTCCGGTTAGAAGATTTAGAAGTGAAAACATCGGATTTTCCAAATGCTCGAAAAACGGCCCGTCGGGGGTTTTCGTAAAAATCAGAAACTAGCACGAGCACCCTCGCTCTCGGGTAGAGTGACTTGTAGGAACTATGGCTCGCAAATCAGACTTCCCGGTTAACGAATTATACCTAAAAACGTTGGATTCTTAAACACTTTAGTCTTGAAAATAGGCCCGTCGGAGGCCCGAAAACGGGAAATGGCCATCGAAACAGTCCAGAAACCAGCACGGGTACCTTGTTGAAGGCCAAAGTAACTTGTATGAATTTACCAGTTAGTGAATCGGACTTCCGATTAGCGAATTAGACACACAGAACTGCCCGATTCTCAACACTATAGGCTGGAAAACAGGTCGCCGAAAAACTTAGAAATGATTATATATATATACATGTTATCTTTCATTTGTAATTTTATTCATTGAAAAGATTCTAATGTTTTTTTTTGTCATGCAGATTAATTGACACTTTGTGGTCGGTTGCAGACTTTTGGGGGTGGTTTAAATTCTTTTTTTTGTTTATTTGTATATGTATATTGGACATTTATATGAGACTGTAACCATTATTGATTGTAATACTTGGTTAATGAGATGAATGATTTGACGAAAAATGGCGATGGTTGTTTGTTTTATTTAATAACTTTTGTTTGTATGCATTATTTATATGAATATAGGTACATGAACAGATTTATTTTTGATACAGGTGTATAAACAAGTTTATAGGAAATTTATATTGAAAAAAAAATTTAACATTAAAAAAAAAATACTTGTACGGAAGTAAAAGAAACGTCAGTAAAAGTATTTTTATTTTTTATTTATTTTTCTTTTGACGACGGTTTTTATTTTTTTTTTTTCTTTTTTCTTTTTACCGATGAAAAAAAGAAATGTCGGTAAAAGTCATTTTATATTTTTTATTTATTTTTCTTTTTGCTTTTGTTCGACGAAAAAAAAAAAACGTCAGAAAAAGTCATTTTATTTTTATTTATTTTTTCGTTTTTCTTTTGCCGACGAAAAAAAAAGTCAGTAAAAAGTCAATTTTATTTTTTATTTATTTTTCTTTTTTCTTTTGCAGACGAAAAAGAACGTCGTTAAATGTCATTTTATAATTTATTTATTTTTCTTTTTTTCTTTTGCCGACGAAAAAAAAACGTCGGTAAAAATTTATATTAAAAATTTTAGAAAAGTAAAATAATTTTACTTGCGAAAAAAAAAAAGGTAAAAGTCAATTATCGTCGTAAAAATTGGAATTTTTGCCGACGGAAAAATATTTAGTCGGTAAAAAGATTTTTGTCCACAAGTTTTTACCGACACTGGCCGACACGAAAAATTTTGCGTCGGTAAAGGGTTTTACTGACGTTTTTTGGAGACGAAAATTTTCGTGGCTAAATGTGTAACCTGTTGTATTGCAGTTTTCTTTTATCTCCAGTATGCTACTTTCTTCAATATTGAAATCTAGGTTTTTCCTAAACTAGGTGGGAGTTGCAATGTCAAACTTACTATCGTAAAATAAAAAAAAAAAACAAAAAACAAAAAAAGAACTTACAACAAGATAGATCTAGGCTGAACCAAGTTGATTTTCATATCTTAAACTTTATTTCTACAACATGTATGTATATGAAACCCACTAATCATCCTCTTTTTTTTTTATATTCTTTTTTCTTCCTTTTTTGTTAGCTAAACTAGCCTCAATTCCTAGTATGTCAACCACTCTAACCCAATTACATTATAACATTTTGTAATTAGATTACCATAAACTCGTGATAACATTGGCACCCTTCTCTTTTTCATGTGAAAGACAATTGACTGAAACTGAGGAATCTCACTCAGAGCACCATTGACTTTCCTCCCTGAAAACAAAAATCTTAAAAGTTGGGCCTTGGGCATGCCCATCATTGTCCTCATTTTGGAAAAGTTTCCACCTTCAATGGCTTTGTAAGAATATCATCGTGTTCTTCAAAGCTGCAAAGCTTTAGAAGAATATCCCTATCCTTCTTCACTAGATCATTAATGAAATGGACCTTGGTTTGGTAGGCTTGCTTTGCCTACAAAACAATGGATGTTATGATGCTGTGATCATTGACCATGATCGGACAATTTCTTCGATGGGCCTTTCCCTTTGACATGTAACTCACTAAGCATCGATGCTTAGGCAAACTATCTCACATGTCATGTAGGTTTGTTGCATATTGGCAATATACTAAACTTTTACTATGAACAAACTGCTTCTTAGACGAATAAGAAAGCACTTGAGCCGAAATGAAACACATAACCCGCTTTTTCCTCTTAAAGGTGGTCAACATCACATTCCTATCACCAACTGCATGGCCATGGCCACAGAAAATACTATCGCCCAAGTGCCTTCGTTCTAACTCAGAATATGTGTTTCTCTGCTGCAGAAAGACCGGCAACAAGTCATACACTGGCATTTAAGAGTACCAACTAAATAGACAAAATCAAGATGACAATATAAGTCAAATATCTTTAGTTTTCAGTTCCACTATCCTGTTAAAAGTAACGGAATCTACTAGCTTTCATCGCTGCATGCTTGGTCAATTGTTCTTTAGATTTTTCAAATGGAGATAACGAATCTCAACTTGCAAGATAGTACTCGCGACCATTTCAAAATATCCCAGATCTTTCTATTTTTTTTTTTTCCTATTTTTGAAATAATTTGCTTCCTTGTTGTCGCAACTTCAATGCCAAGTAAAGTATATTCCGTGTTTGTCATCTTCAAACTGATTAGCATAGCCTCCCTAAATCTGTTAAATATCTTTCTGCATCAAGAAATATCAAATCATCCACATAAAATGGTGCAAACCAGATGGCTTGAAGCTGAGCCATTACTCGGATTAACAAGTGTAGAAATCGGTAACAAAATGGATAGGATGATAAGTAGTTTCTAAAGAGAAACACAAATCATGGATATTTCATTAACAAAAGTTAACAACAAAAGTGGCTCATCTACTTACATATGGACACAATTACTAACATGAAACTTTCTAAGCAACACTTAAGACTTCCAAAACTATTAATTTACCCATGAGAGTCCCTAGCATACCACTCAGACACTTTCAAGACTAGAGATTAATGCAACTCTTAGTCTTCCAAAACTAGTAATTAATGTACTCCTAGAATTTTGAGACTAGTCAAATATACTTTTAACTCATTGGACTGAAACAAATTGGACTATAATGCCCTTATGCTTAGTGGCTGACAAATAAACTCAAAAACCAAAAGTCAACTGTGGACTTGGGCCCATTTGCTCCTGCATCAGACTCCTCTGCCTGAGAAAGAACTCATCCTCCAAGTCGACATCCAACTACTCGTTGTCTTCCCTTTCGTTCCCACTGCAACTCATCTTGAATTTCTCGCTTTCAGATGCACCCTGGAAACCTGTGAAGCATTTTTTCAATTCGAACCAGTCATCGAATGGTATACCTGCAAAAACTGTAATGGCACATCCATCCATATTTGCCCCACTGTGTTTTGATCCATTGATGCATGATCAAAGCTGCAATTCCATGCATATTGATTCTATTTAATAAGGAATTAAGAAAGTTTAGCTCGATGCTCTTTGGCCTTAGGAATATGAGGCAAGAGTGGACCACTGGTATATACATAGACGTTGATTTATTACAGCATCACCAATGCAATATCCCCTGCAATGTTCGATGTATCAACATATAATCTCCATCTTGATGTACCGCATAAAAACCAGGTGACTGACATCATCATCTTGCTATACATCAATGATCGGGCAATCTAGAAACACTTCACATCAGCAAGCCTCCTTAACAATTTACTAGACTCACTCTTTTTTTTTTTTTTTTTTGGTCTGTCAAGTGGATTCTATCATCCAGACTGATATTTAGAGTATTGTACATAGACCTCACCTCTTTCATTCATATTCCACATGCGCAATCTTTCATCCGGGTGTTTATCATGTAACGAATGGATCAAATTCATCATCTGGGAATAATGCCAAAACTTGAACATTTTGGACCATCACCATAATTTTAAGGAAGTTGTAACGACCACAAACAACCGCGAATCAGTGTCTTCCGATGTATTTAATTTTAACCAAAGAGAGTGGCCTGTCGCGAAGCAAAAAGGTGCTCAAATGGACGAGAGATGGATGAGCCTTGTTTCGTAAGAAAGAAAGCCCATCATAGTTGAGAGACTGCAACTCAATCCTGACCATGGAGGAAACAACAACAACCACCGGATATGCTTATCAATTTTATTTGATTTTTTGAAAGGTATCCTATGCTTATTCCGAGTGAATTATAAAATTTATAACACTGCAACGGCAAAGAAAAAGTGGCAGGAGGTCCCTTTCATTTGCATTTTCTCAGTATGGTAGTGTCTAAAGGATGATGACTCATAGACGCAATATTTCAGGCCAGCCTGCTTTTCAGGATTGGACATCTGACTCAAGTAGGAGATGAAAAATCATACTAACGAATGACTGGCAATAAAAAATTATGATCATTGGTTATTCAAAAAAATAATAGCCAAGTAGACATTATTGAGAGAAATTATAACTGAGCCTTAATAAATTATTGCTTTGAATGAACAACAAATTACGTTAAGTCTATACCCAAGAACAAATAAAAAATGACCAATTGCGTACACCAACATGGTCTACACAAGACAGGCTACTAGACTCAACACATGCCTTCCACACGCTCCCCTAAGGTAGAGAACAAATATCAACTTGCCTGCCTGTCTATATATTGAGATTTTGCCTCTCAGACGAAGCAGAGTTACTGTACTGACTCTTTGACTTCACAATCAGAGGTGGAGATGAAACAAGGTTTTAAATCCCGGTGGGCCTCTTTATGCCAGTAAGGACAAAAGCAATTCATGTTGCCCATAGCAGAATAATAGAACTTTTTTTTTTTTCCGAAAATGATACCTATATCTTTGGTTTTGGGACAGATTTACATGACACACAGTGGAGTACGATTCTAATGGCCGATCCCTAGGTGAAGACTTCAAAGCATACCCGCAGCAGTTTGAAGACAAAGTGTAACTCTGAGGCCCTCATCCTACATCAGTATGGTAACAGAGCAGGTAACTTTGTGAGGATTGCTCTTATATATCAACTTGGTTCTTACAGTGTCAATCAGCACCTTCTCTTTCTTCCTCTCCGCTTCAATTTTTTCCTTCATTTTTAACAAAATTCAAAACCCTCAACCATGGCCAAAACACTACTGAAATTTCTGCAGAGATCCAGCCATGAAATCCCATTCAAATTCCTTACTCTATAAACTGTTTATTTCAGCAAACTCCATGATCATCAGCTATAATTCAGAGCTCAACAAGATATCTCAGCCAATTCAACCACTGCTTTACCTGGAATCCTGCAATCCGAAGCCTTCCCAAATTCTGCTCTAATTCAGTCATATAAAAAATGTGCCCACTCCGTTCCTTAGATAGCACTTCACTGTAAGCCTATGCCTATTTTTACTTCTCCATCCAACTAGCCGCTTAATCCAAACCACATTGACAGGCAACAGCATTTTATAGGTGCGAAATTGGCCCAAATGAAGGCACCACCCAACAGCCCAAAGCATAAGCACAACCTATCCAAGTTTTAAGAGTTTTAATCCTTAAGTTTGAATCCAACCAGTTCCAAGGACAATCAGTCCCAAATTCAACATCCACACAAACAGCTGGCTTTTTGCCCATTTGACAAGGCTAAAAACATCATGTTATGGAACACAGTACTTTTAAAATGTTGTGGCTCGAAAAACTATTAAGAATTGGATGCTACTGTCCATCTTCCAATGACACTGAGTGCGATAATGTGGCTGCGATTCACATATACTTCAATCATGAATACTACGAACGTAGTAAACATACAGAAGTTGATTGTCTTCATTAGGGAGAGGGTCCATCTTCCAATGGACAACAACCCTGCCTTGTTATAACATAGCTGCATCATGTATACTTCATTTTTGCAATGATCATGTGGCCTATCAAACATGTAGAAGTTAGTTGTTACTTCATTAGTGAAAGGAATGCAAATTACAGACAATAGATCACTTAGCGATGAACAAGTCTTCTTCTGATTAATTTGCATACTTGTGCCTTTTAATCATTTCTTTTTTTTATAGCACTCATGCGGTATCATACATTCGGTGAGAGGTGCTCTTTGATAAGAACAGAAGTAAAAAAAATTAGACCATGGTTCTTTCATTCAGTATTAAAGGCAAATAAATTTTAAGGCACTGCTTACATAGACTTGGAACAAGAACATCTTGCAATGGTGAGGAGACATGTGGTGTCCAATACTCAACTATGAAAAGGGAAAATGACCAAAGCCAAGTTAAGGGAACAGTGATAAAGGAGAGCCTGTTCTTATCATTTTTGGGGTTCTGGAGGGATAGGGGACCCTACTAGGAACTAAATTTATGGCCATGTTCAAAATGCATTTGTTGGCCCTTTATTTGTACAAAGTGATTCAGCGATCCCATTATCATGAAA
>QPKB01000262.1:0-50349 GCA_003546025.1 Camphora micrantha
GCTGCGGAACCGGGACAACGCACGATGTAGTAATAATATTACGATCTAATCTGCAGTTAGTTCACATGTTTAACGGACCCCCAGACGAGTGGATCGACTGATCAGGGCAGGTCCAAGCTCTGTGGTGTTGCACTTGAGTTCCATTGAAGGACAAAACACGCAAAAACACGATTATAAAACATATCGAAAAAAGGGGAAAATCACTTGTCACAACAAGACAACGCACGACTAGCAAGCATAATATATATGGCACAAACTTAATAAGTGATCCCCATTTAATACTTGAAACATATCTTAGAACGGCTTAAATACTTGACTTCAAAACGAGTACACGATATGACTTGCGTATTAATCAACGTTCAAAAACACGATAATTTCATTAAGTACATGCTTAGGGCTATTCATTGACCCTTATGTGATTGGAACTCTATTATTAAAATACAAAGATTTTGTGTCCCCGAAGTTGGTACATATAATGGAGTTCCATTCACACATTGTCAAGTTAAAAGTCCTTATTATTAGCCTAGTCTTCAAATTTTTAAGAATATGCAAAAATGGGCCAAAAATCCTCTAAAAAAGGGAAATTCCAGTTGGGCCGGTTCGACCTGGCCCCTTGGTCGGTCGACCGCATACACAGTGAGCTCCGGATCGGACCGGCGAAAGACCCGGTCGACCTGCAGTTGTAAATTTAATTCAGTGCAACAGTGTTTTGGTCAGGTTCCAGAGAACCTGACCCTGTGTCGCGGTCGACCGCGCCCCCTGGCCCGGCGACCACGTGAACTGCAGAAACAGTAATTCCCGCAGTGCCAGCAGGTCATCCAATTGGACCAAACCCAGTGTGCCCGGTCGACGCGCCCCTTGGCCGATCGACCGCGTGAACTGCGGGAAACAGAACCCAGTTCTGATTTCTTTCAATCAGTGGTCCATCCATTCTTCCCTTTCTTTTCTACATTCTTTCCAACCTAATTAGTAATTTGATACATGAATATAACATGCTATCAAGGCTCACAATGGTGCATTTATTTCAAACTTAAACAAGCCATTAACATAGAAACCCATTTCATAATCCTTCAAACCCATTCTTATCAAAACAAATCCAAACTTCAACAAAAGCAAGGCTTAATTAAAAGTGATGAAAATCTGAAAGTTTGGAAAGCTATTTGGCATGCTTGCATTTCTCTAAAGTAAGATCACAACATGAAAATCTAATAAAAACAAGCATTAATACCAAATGACTGTTAGATTGTATGGACTCAATCCATCAGATGATGTAATAAATTGATTAATTTCTTTATTTATCAATAATATCATGCTTTCCTTTCTTGAGATGAATGGTGTTTTACTACTTAATGCACGTGACCAATACATATGACATAAATGGTTCATGAGATGAACCGGGTCCCATTAGTATATTAGATGTGATATATGTGTATGGATGAGATCCACACACAGGAGACATTTGTCACAAATCTTATACTTAAACTTCTTCACAACCGGTGATGAGACTGGGCATCTCATCTGATAAGGTTGCAGCGCTTTGATCACTATAAGATAGTGTGATTTGTCTCGATCATCAGAATGTAAGATTCTGGATCACGGTGCTGGTACATTAGATGTATTGAAGGACCATGAGATGTACCTTATGGAATACTGTCTGAAGTTTAAGGTTTGCTCTCATAATTCCCTAACAATAGGCTCTCAATCCTGAGACATTGATGAACTCAAGTTTCTATCTATTCATTTGCTTTGAGTCACCAATGAGTGAGGCCAACTGTAGGTCAACACCTCTGTGTCTTGGGTACGTGGTAGTAGGACTGTGGGAACATCCAATGGTCAAGATGGAATCTATCTATATTATCTCCTTGCGCCAATTAATGGATTTATCATTAGTAAGTGCGCACCCATCTCGATTAAGAGTTAATTGGATGGTTCTGATGATCACTGTGATTAATTGGGGCGCAAGGATAATAAGATGTGGATTTAAATTGATGGGACAATATTAGTCCAGTTGATCCATGGATATTGATAGAGGGGCTTAATTGTGGTAATCGGGAAGTTTAGGGTCTTCATTGTAATTTATTCCTAGGACTGGAGTGCAATTGCATTTATATAGTGGTGTGTTATTTGCAATTAACTGTGGGCCCGGATTGCACATGAGATGTGTGTGGGTCACGTGTCCAGTTGGAGCCAGCTTTTCTATGGAATCCCTAGTGGTCCCCACGCTAGCCCAAGTTATTAGAAAGATACTAATCCTACTAGAACTCTAAGATGAAGGAATTAGGAAGTTACTATTTCTATTTGAAGTGGGACTTCTAATAGTAGTAATAGTAAGGTTACTATTTTGTGTAGAAGTAAGACTTCTATTTCAATTAGTACAAGAGAAGGAGGTTGCTTAATGCTATAAAAGGAGTAACAAAAGGGCTGGGATAGATACAATCTTGGAAAAACGTCCAGCCCCCCTTTGTGCAAGAGTTGCACATACTTCTCTCTCTCCTTCTAGTTCTCTTCTAGTTTCGTTTAGAGCTTCTAGTTGTTTTCTGTAGGAGATCCCACCCATCTCCTATAGAGAAGAGATCTGGTATCGGTCATAGCGTGGAAGGCTAAGAGGGCTTGGAGATCCAAAGTTGTTTTCTTCTCCATCAAAGCACAACCGGACAGCAAAGATATAATCTGCTTCTCTATCTTTTGTAGATTATATTTGCATGGTGTTGCTTGCATTATTGCTGTACATGGTATATGAGTATGAGGGATTGCATCCTGGATATAGTTAATGGCCTTATGGGCGTTTGATCCCTGATTCAAGTGGGTGAAAAGTTTTGAAATCGCATCAACGAGGCCCACCTATTTTCCAACAATGACAAGTCCATGAACACACATGCACAACAACTTAAATAGATTACTTGCCTTGGCCAAATGAAAACAAAACTCTTCTCCAAGCACTCCTACTCAAGAGCCAAGCCAAGAGCTACAAAAAAAATCCCATGAAACCCATTCAAAAACTCACCCAAAAATGCAACCAAACAACCCATTTCGAAATGGGTGCTACAAGTTAGAAAAACATGATCTTTAGGAGTAAAAAGAACTCCATCAAAGAGATGGGTTGAAGCTCTTACCTAGAGGTGCCCAAACAAGATGCAAAGAAGGAAATGGAGATCTTTCCCAACAAGAAACTTCAAGAAAAATGGTATCAATGGAAAGCTTGGCTTGAGGGGGAAGAAGATGATGTTTTTAGAATTCCATTTGGAGGCTCCTAGCTCATGCATTCAAGAAGAGAGAAGAAGAGGAAAAAGAGGGTTTTTGAACCTAGGTCAAGAAAAGCTGCTGAGATTTGTGGAATGAGGAAAAGGAGAAGGGAAAGTAGCTTAAGTGCTTGTCAAGTGGGTCCCTTAAGTGCAAATCTTGCATGAGTAAAAACATGGTCTTGCGGGCCTCAAATGAAATCGACGAAGAAGGATAAAACGATTCTTCAAATATCTAGTTTCCGAAAAGTATATTTTTGACGTGGTTTTGGGATCTCGAAAATTGTGTCCAGATTTGAGTGTGAAAAGGCTATTCTACCCCTTTTGGTCCAAAATTTGAGTTTCTGGGCTACGAACACAAACGGGCTAAACACGAAAGTTGTACATAATCATAAAACCAATCAAATGAAATGAAAATCACGATTAACACAAAACCAAACACGATATTCCCATGCTTGCACATACACCCAGGCCTTCCTGAGTGTGTCTAGTTAACACTAAACGTTCTCAAAACTCTCCAAAGCTATAACCATGACTAAAACTAATCATACCCTAACCCACGATAACTAAACCCAATTAAGACAAAGCAAACACTATTGGGTTAATCCTGGGTTGGGGTTTGACACTCTGGTTAAACGGAATTGAAGCTAGTTAAAAATGGTTAATTAAGTTAACGATGGTTTATGACCAAGTGGAATGGAATGAGCTTATTTAGCTTATATAAGCTTATAAATTGCACATAAGTCCTATTCATTTTTCTCATTTCCAAGTCAAGCCAAACACAAGATCACCTAATCTAATTCTCGTCAAACGACTTCGTGTCTTTTATGAAAGTTAATGTACTCATCGAGATACACGTGTTGGTATCACGAGTTTCCATATACAACAAAATACGTACGAATTCATATTTATGAAAAAGTTCTCAATTCTCTTAGTTTGAGTCTAAAACTCATTCAATTAATTCAATTGCCTTCCTTATCAATTCATTAAGCCTAATCCACTCAATTTAAGTGAATTCCATTCCACTTGGTCAAAAACCATCGTTAACTTAATTAACCATAGTTAACTAGCTTCAATTCCGTTTAACCAGAGTTAATCTCAATTAACTCGTTTAGGCTGCTGTTGCTGCCTTGGCTGTTGCCTCTGCCATTGACGTTGCTGTCCTTGACGTTGAGGCTGTGGTTGCTGTTGCCTAGGAGGAGCCGGCAAGGCTAATCTCTGTGGAGGAGCAGGAAGTGCTGCTTGATTCTGAGCAGGCTGCTGATACGGTGCTTTCACATCTCTCCTTGCCTTAGGACAATATGCCATTTTGCGTTCCATAGAACCACAAACTAAGCATGCACCAGTAGTCCTCCAACACAACTCAGTCCTGTGAGTTTTCCCACAAGTATCAAAGACTGGTTTATTTTCTCTCCTCTCACTCTTCTCATCCCTTGGATTGGAGCGTTGTCTCTGCCTCTTGTGCCTAGACTGTCCTCCTTTCTTGTTCCCCTCACTATCTTTCTTGGTGATCGCCGCTCCTGCTTCCTTTTCTCTCTGTACTTCCTCTGCTATATATGCCCTATCAACGACATCATCACACGTCGTAGGCTTCTGCCCAGCCAATACGATCGTCTTGTATTCCGGATTTAAACAAAGGAGGAATCTCTTCACTTTCTTCGCTTCAGTACCTACCAACTCGGTAGCATGCTTAGAACAACTGTAAGAAAGTATGAACATATTCAGCCACATTCAAACAACCTTGTTTCATGTTCAGGAATTCCGATTCCTTCTGTTGCTGCACATGTTCTAAGACAAACTTCCTTTGAAACTGTTTCTTGAAAGCTTCCAATATTCCTTCAGATGGCATTGCCTGAAACTTATCCTTGACACTTTTCCACCATGTATTTGCTCCCCCTCTAAACATAGTAGAGGTAAGTAACACTTTCTGCTTTTGAGTGGAGACTACTGTCTCAAACAGATCTTCAATATGGTCCAGCCACTTATCAGCCTGTATCATACTTTCACTCCCATGGAACCCGGTGGCCCCTCTCTTTATGAATTTATACGTATTTTGCTATATATGGAAACTCGTGATGCCAACACGTGTATCTTGACGAGTACATTAACTTTCATAGAAGACACGAAGTCGTTTGACGAGAATTAGATTAAGTGATCTCGTGTTTGACTTGAATTGGAAATGAGAGAAATGAATAGGACTTATGTGCAATTTATAAGCTTATATAAGGTAAATAAGCTCATTCCATTCCACTTGGTTAATTAAGTTAACGATGGTTTATGACCAAGTGGAATGGAATGAGCTTATTTAGCTTATATAAGCCTATAAATTGCACATAAGTCCTATTCATTTCTCTCATTTCCAATTCAAGCCAAACACAAGATCACCTAATCGAATTCTCTTCAAACGACTTCGTGTCTTTTATGAAAGTTAATATACTCGTCGAGATACACGTGGTGGTGTCACGAGTTTCCATATACAACAAAATACGTACGAATTCATATTTATGAAAAAGTTCTCAATTCTCTTAGTTTGAGTCTAAAACTCATTCAATTAATACAATTGCCTTCCTTATCAATTCATTAAGCCTAATCCACTCATTTAAGTGAATTCCATTCCACTTGGTCATAAACCATCGTTAACTTAATTAACCATAGTTAACTAGCTTTAATTCCGTTTAACCAGAGTTAATCTCAATTAACTCGTTCAGGCTGCTGTTGCTGCCTTGGCTGTTGCCTCTGCCATTGACGTTGCTGTCCTTGACGTTGAGGCTGTGGTTGCTGTTGCCTAGGAGGAGCCGGCAAGGCTAATCTCTGCGGAGGAGCAGGAAGTGCTGCTTGATTCTGAGCAGGCTGCTGATACGGTGCTTTCACATCTCTCCTAGCCTAAGGACAATATGCCTTTTAGTGTTCCATAGAACCACAAACTAAGCATGCACCAGTAGTCCTCCAACACAACTCAGTCCAGTGAGTTTTCCCACAAGTATCACAGACTGGTTTATTTTCTCTCCTCTCACTCTTCTCATCCCTTGGATTGGAGCGCTGTCTCTGCCTCTTGTGCCCAAACTGTCCTCCTTTCTTGTTCCCCTCATTATCCTTCTTGGTGATCGCCGCTCCTGCTTCATTTTCTCTCTGTACTTCCTCTGCTATATATGCCCTATCAACGACATCATCAAACGTCGTAGGCTTCTGCCCAGCCAATACGATCGTCTTGTATTCCGGATTTAAACCAAGGAGGAATCTCTTCACTTTCTTCGCTTCAGTACCTACCAACTCGGTAGCATGCTTAGACAACTGTAAGAAAGTATGAACATATTCAGCCACAGTCAGCGACCTTGTTTTGATGTTCAGGAATTCCGATTCCTTCTCTTGCTTGACATGTTCTGGGACAAACTTCCTTTGAAACTGTTTCTTGAAACCTTCCCATATTCCTTCAAGTGTCATTGCCTGAAACTTGTCCTTAACACTTTTCCACCATGTATTCGCTCCCTCTCTAAACACAGTAGAGGTAAGTAACACTTTCTGCTTTTGAGTGCAGACTACTATCTCAAACACATCTTCAATATGGTCCAGCCACTCATCAGCCTGTATCACACTTTCACTCCCATGGAACTCGATGGCCCCACTCTTTATGAATTTGTACGTATTTTGCTATATATGGAAACTCGTCATGCCAACACGTGTATCTCGACGAGTATATTAACTTTCATAAAAGGGACGATGTCGTTTGACGAGAATTAGATAAAGTGATCTCGTGTTTGACTTGAATTGGAAATGAGAGAAATGAATAGGACTTTTGTGCAATTTATAAGCTTATATAAGATATATTCCGAGTTAATTGAGTTTAACTCTGGTTAAACGGAATTGAAGCTAGTTAACTATGGTTAATTAAGTTAACGATGGTTTATGACCAAGTGAAATCGAATTCACTTAAATTGAGTGGATTAGGTTAATGAATTAATAAGGAAGGCAATTGGATTAATTGAATGAGTTTTAGACTCAAACTAAGAGAATTGAGGATCAAATGGATCAGAAATACGCCAAGTTATTCGTTCAGGTAATTCTAATTTGAATTGCGTATTGATTTGTATTGCGATCGGAGGACCGAACGATTCTAAAACTTTAAGGGAAATGTGCGGCCCCGTCCCGAGTTAATTGAGATTAACTCTGGTTAAACGGAATTGAAGCTAGTTAACTATGGTTAATTAAGTTAACGATGGTTTATGACCAAGTGGAATGGAATGAGCTTATTTAGCTTATATGAGCTTATAAATTGCACATAAGTCCTATTCATTTCTCTCATTTCCAATTCAAGCCAAACACAAGATCACCTATTCTAATTCTCGTCAAACGACTTCGAGTCTTTTATGAAAGTTAATGTACTCGTCGAGATATTCGTGTTGGTATCACGAGTTTTCATATACAACAAAATACGTACGAATTCATATTTATGAAAAAGTCCTCAATTCACTTAGTTTGAGTCTAAAACTCATTCAATTAATTCTATTGCCTTCCTTATCAATTCATTAAGCCTAATCCACTCAATTTAAGTGAATTCCATTCCACTTGGTTATAAACCATCGTTAACTTAATTAACCATTGTTAACTAGCTTTAATTCCGTTTAACCAGAGTTAATCTCAATTAACTGGTTCAGGCTGCTGTTGCTGCCCTGGCTGTTGCCTTTGCCATTGACGTTGCTGTCCTTGACGTTGAGGCTGTGGGTGCTGTTGCCTAGGAGGAGCCGGCAAGGCTAATCTCTGCGGAGGAGCAGGAAGTGCTGCTTGATTCTGAGCAGGCTGCTGATACGGTGCTTTCACATCTCTCCTAGCCTTAGGACAATATGCCTTTTTGTGTTCCATAGAACCACAAACTAAGCTTGCACCTGTAGTCCTCCAACACAACTCAGTCCAGTGAGTTTTCCCACAAGTATCACAGACTGGTTTATTTTCTCTCCTCTCACTCTTCTCATCCCTTGGATTGGAGCGTTGTCTCTGCCTCTTGTGCCCAGACTGTCCTCCTTTCTTGTTCCCCTCACTATCCTTCTTGGTGATCGCCGCTCCTGCTTCCTTTTCACTCTGTACTTGCTCTGCTATATATGCCCTTTCAGCGGCATCATCAAACGTCGTAGGCTTCTGCCCAGCCAATACGATCGTCTTATATTCAGGATTTAAACCAAGGAGGAATCTCTTCACTTTCTTCACTTCAGTACCTACCAACTCGGTAGCATGCTTAGACAACCATAAGAAAGTATAAACATATTCAGCCACAGTCAAACTACCTTGTTTCATGTTCAGGAATTTCGATTCCTTCTATTGCTGCACATGTTTTGGGACAAACTTCCTTTGAAACTGTTTCTTGAAAGCTTCCCATATTCCTTCAGATGGCATTGCCTGAAACTTATCTTTGACACTTTTCCACCATGTATTTGCTCCCCCTCTAAACGTAGCAGTGGTAAGTAACACTTTCTGCTTTTGAGTGCAGACTACTGTCTCAAACACATCTTCAATATGGTTCAGCCACTCATCAGCCTGTATCACACTTTCACTCCCATGGAACTCGGTGGCCCTTCTCTTTATGAATTTGTACGTATTCTGCTATATATGGAAACTCGTGATGCCAACAAGTGTATCTCGACGAGTACATTAACTTTCATAAAAGACACGAAGTCGTTTGACGAGAATTAGATTTAGTGATCCCGTGTTTGACTTGAATTGGAAATGAGAGAAATGAATAGGACTTATGTGCAATTTATAAGCTTATATAAGATATATTCCGAGTTAATTGAGATTAACTCTGGTTAAACGGAATTGAAGCTAGTTAACTATGGTTAATTAAGTTAACGATGGTTTATGACCAAGTGGAATGGAATTCACTTAAATTGAGTGGATCAGGCTTAATGAATTGATAAGGAAGGCAATTGGATTAATTGAATGAGTTTTAGACTCAAATTAGGAGAATTGAGGATCAAATGGATCAGAAATAGCCCGAGTTATTTGTTCAGGTAATTCTAATTTGAATTGCGTATTGATTTGTATTGCGATCGGAGGACCGAACGAACCTAAAAGTTTATGGGAAATGTGCGGCCCCGTCCCGAGTAAATTGAGATTAACTCTGGTTAAACGGAATTGAAGCTAGCTAACTATGGTTAATTAAATTAATGATGGTTTATGACAAAGTGGAATGGAATGAGCTTATTTATCTTATATAAGCTTATAAATTACACATAAGTCCTATCCATTTCTCTCATTTCCAATTCAAGCCAAACACAAGATCACCTAATCTAATTCTCGTCAAACGACTTCGTGTCTTTTATGAAAGTTAATGTACTCGTCGAGATACACGTGTTGGTATCACGAGTTTCCATATACAACAAATTACGTACAAATTCTTATTTATGAAAAAGTCCTCAATTCTCTTAGTTTGAGTCTAAAACTCATTCAATTAATTCAATTGCCTTCCTTATCAATTCATTAAGCCTAATCCACTCAATTTAAGGGAATTCCATTCCACTTGGTCATAAACCATCGTTAACTTAATTAACCATAGTTAACTAGCTTCAATTCCGTTTAACAAGAGTTAATCTCAATTAACTCGTTCAGGCTGCTGTTGCTGCCCAGGCTGTTGCCTCTGCCATTGACGTTGCTGTCCTTGACGTTGAGGCTGTGGTTGCTGTTGCCTAGGAGGAGCGGGCAAGGCATATCTCTACGGAGGAGCAGGAAGTGCTGCTTGATTCTGAGCAGGCTGCTGATACGGAGCTTTCACATCTCTCCTAGCCTTAGGACAATATGCCATTTTGTGTTCCATAGAACCACAAACTAAGCATGCACCAGTATTCCTCCAACACAACTGAGTCCTGTGAGTTTCCCCACAAGTATCACAGACTGGTTTATTTTCTCTCCTCTCACTCTTCTCATCCCTTGGATTGGAGCGCTGTCTCTGCCTCTTGTGCCTAGACTGTCCTCCTTTCTTGTTCCCCTCACTATCCTTCTTGGTGATCGCCGCTCCTGCATCCTTTTCTCTCTCTACTTTCTCTGCTATATACGCCCTATCAACAGCATCATCAAACGTCGTAGGCTTCTGCCCAACCATTATGATCGTCTTATATTCAAGATTTAAACCAAGGGGGAATCTCTTCACTTTCTTCGCTTTAGTACCTACCAACTCGGTAGCATGCTTAGACAACTGTAAGAAAGTATAAACATATTCAGCCACAGTCAAACGACCTTGTTTCATGTTCAGGAATTCTGAGTCCTTCTGTTGCTGCAGATGTTCTGGGACAAACTTCCTTTGAAACTGTTTCTTGAATGGTTCCCATATTCCTTCAGATGGCATTGCCTGAAACTTATCCTTGACACTTTTATACCATGTATTTGCTCCCCCTCTAAACATAGTAGAGGCAAGTAACACTTTCTGCTTTTGAGTACAGACTACTGTCTCAAACACATCTTCAATATGATCCAGCCACTCATCAGCCTGTATCACACTTTCACTCCCATGGAACTCGGTGGCCCCACTCTTTATGAATTTATACGTATTTTGCTATATATGGAAACTCGTGATGCCAACACGTGTATCTCGATGAGTACATTAACTTTCATAAAAGACACGAAGTCGTTTGACGATAATTAGATTAAGTGATCTCGTGTTTGACTTGAATTGGAAATGAGAGGAATGAATACGACTTATGTGCAATTTATAAGCTTATATAAGATATATTACGAGTTAATTGAGATTAACTTTGGTTAAACGGAATTGAAGCTAGTTAACTATGGTTAATTAAGTTAACGATGGTTTATGGCCAAGTCGAATGGAATTCACTTAAATTGAGTGGATTAGGCTTAATGAATTAATAAGGAAGGCAATTGGATTAATTGAATGAGCTTTAGACTCAAACTAAGAGAATTGAGGATCAAATGGATCAGAAATACCCCGAGTTATTCGTTCAGGTAATTCTAATTTGAATTGCGTATTGATTTGTATTGCGATCGGAGCACCGAACGAACCTAAAAGTTTAAGGGAAATGTGCGGCCCCGTCCCGAGTTAATTGAGATTAACTCTGGTTAAACGGAATTGAAGCTAGTTAACTATGGTTAATTAAGTTAACAATGGTTTATGACCAAGTCGAATGGAATGAGCTTATTTATCTTATACAACCTTATAATTGCACATAAGTCCTATTCATTTCTCTCATTTCCAATTCAAGCCAAACACAAGATCACCTAATCTAATTCTCGTCAAACGACTTCGTGTCTTTTATGAAAGTTAATGTACTCGTCGAGATACACGTGTTGGTATCACGAGTTTCCATATACAACAAAATACGTACGGATTCATATTTATGAAAAAGTCCTCAATTCTCTTAGTTTGAGTCTAAAACTCATTCAATTAATTCAATTGCCTTCCTTATCAATTCATTAAGCCTAATCCACTCAATTTAAGTGAATTCCATTCCACTTGGTCATAAACCATCGTTAACTTTTTTAACCATAGTTAACTAGCTTCAATTTCGTTTAACAAGAGTTAATCTCAATTAACTCGTTCAGGCTGCTGTTGCTGCCCGGGCTGTTGCCTTTGCCATTGACGTTGCTGTCCTTGACGTTGAGGCTGTGGTTGCTGTTGCCTAGGAGGAGCCGGCAAGGCTAATCTCTGCGGAGGAGCAGGAAGTGCTGCTTGATTCTGAGCAGGCTGCTGATACGGAGCTTTCACATCTCTCCTAGCCTTAGGACAATATGCCATTTTGT
This sequence comes from Camphora micrantha, assembly GCA_003546025.1. Taxonomy (NCBI): domain Eukaryota; kingdom Viridiplantae; phylum Streptophyta; class Magnoliopsida; order Laurales; family Lauraceae; genus Camphora; species Camphora micrantha. The sequence continues at coordinate 11,979 of QPKB01000262.1, forward strand.
GTTCCATAGAACCACAAACTAAGCATGCACCAGTAGTCCTCCAACACAACTAAGTCCTGTGAGTTTTCCCACAAGTATCACAGACTGGTTTATTTTCTCTCCTCTCACTCTTCTCATCCCTTGGATTGGAGCGCTGTCTCTGCCTCTTGTGCCTAGACTGTCCTCCTTTCTTGTTCCCCTCACTATCCTTCTTGGTGATCGCCGCTCCTGCTTCCTTTTCTCTCTGTACTTCCTCTGCTATATATGCCCTATCAACGGCATCATCAAACGTCGTAGGCTTCTGCCCAGCCAATACGATCGTCTTATATTCAGGATTTAAACCAAGGAGGAATCTCTTCACTTTCTTCGCTTCAGTACCTACCAACTCGGTAGCATGCTTAGACAACTGTAAGAAAGTATCAACATATTCAGCCACAGTCAAACGACCTTGTTTCATGTTCAAGAATTCTGATTCCTTCTGTTGTTGCAGATGTTCTGGGACAAACTTCCTTTGAAACTGTTTCTTGAATGCTTCGAATATTCCTTCAGATGGCATTGCCTGAAACTTATCCTTGACACTTTTCCACCATGTATTTGCTCCCCCTCTAAACATAGTTGAGGTAAGTAACACTTTCTGCTTTTGAGTGCAGACTACTGTCTCAAACACATCTTCAATATGGTCCAGCCACTCATCAGCCTGTATCACACTTTCACTCCCATGGAACTCGGTGGCCCCTCTCTTTATGACTTTGTACGTATTTTGCTATATATGGGAACTCGTGATGCCAACACGTGTATCTCGACGAGTACATTAACTTTAATAAAAGACACGAAGTCGTTTGACGAGAATTAGATTAAGTGATCTCGTGTTTGACTTGAATTGGAAATGAGAGAAATGAATACGACTTATGTGCAATTTATAAGCTTATATAAGATATATTCCGAGTTAATTGAGATTAACTCTGGTTAAACGGAGTTGAAGCTAGTTAACTATGGTTAATTAAGTTAACGATGGTTTATGACCAAGTGGAATGCAATTCACTTAAATTGAGTGGATTAGGCTTAATGAATTGATAAGGAAGGCAATTGGATTAATTGAATGAGTTTTAGACTCAAACTAAGAGAATTGAGGATCAAATGGATTAAAAATACCCCGAGTTATTCGTTTAGGTAATTCTAATTTGAATTGCGTATTGATTTGTATTGCGATCGGAGGACCGAACGAACCTAAAAGTTTAACGGAAATGTGCGGCCCCGTCCCGAGTTAATTGAGATTAACTCTGGTTAAACAGAATTGAAGCTAGTTAACTATGGTTAATTAAGTTAACGATGGTTTATAACCAAGTGGAATGGAATGAGCTTATTTAGCTTATATAAGCTTATAAATTGCACATAAGTCCTATTCGTTTCTCTCATTTCCAATTCTAGCCAAACACAAGATCACCTAATCTAATTCTCGTCAAAGGACTTCGTGTCTTTTATGAAAGTTAATATACTCGTCGAGATACACGTGTTGGTAACACGAGTTTCCATATACAACAAAATACGTACGAATTCATATTTATGAAAAAGTTCTCAATTCTCTTACTTTGAGTCTAAAACTCATTCAATTAATTCAATTGCCTTCCATATCAATTCATTAAGCCTAATCCACTCAATTTAAGTGACTTCCATTCCACTTGGTCATAAACCATCGTTAACTTAATTAACCATAGTTAACTAGCTTCAATTCCGTTTAACTAGAGTTAATCTCAATTAACTCGTTCAGGCTGCTGTTGCTGCCTAGGCTGTTGCCTCTGCCATTGACGTTGCTGTCCTTGACGTTGAGGCTGTGGTTGATGTTGCCTAGGAGGAGCCGGCAAGGCTAATCTCTGCGGAGGAGCAGGAAGTGTTGCTTGAATCTGAGCAGGCTGCTAATAGGGAGCTTTCACATCTCTCCTAGCCTTAGGACTATATGCCTTTTAGTGTTCCATAGAACCACAAACTAAGCATGCACCAGTAGTCCTCCAACACAACTCAGTCCGGTGAGTTTTTCCACAAGTATCACAGGCTGGTTAATTTTCTCTCCTCTCACTCTTCTCATCCCTTGAATTGGAGCGCTGTCTCTGCCTCTTGTGCCTAGACTGTCCTCCTTTCTTGTTCCCCTCACTATCCTTCTTGGTGATCGCCGCTCCTGCTTCCTTTTCTCTCTGTACTTCCTCTGTTATATATGCCCTATCAACGGCATCATCAAACGTCGCAGGCTTCTGCCCAGCCAATACGATCGTCTTATATTCAGGATTTAAACCGAGGAGGAATCTCTTCACTTTCTTCGCTTCAGTACCTACGAACTCGGAAACATGTTTAGACAACTGTAAGAAAGTATAAACATATTCAGCCACAGTCAAACGACCTTGTTTCATGTTCAGGTATTCCGATTCCTTCTGTTGCTGCACATGTTCTGGGACAGACTTCCTTTGAAACTGTTTCTTGAAAGCGTCCCATATTCCTTCAGATGGCATTGCCTGAAACTTATCCTTGACACTTTTCCTCCATGTATTTGCTCCCCCTCTAAACATAGTAGAGGTAAGTAACACTTTCTTCTTTTGAGTGCAGACTACTGTCTCAAACACATCTTCAATATGGTCCAGCCACTCATCAGCCTGTATCACACTTTCACCCCCATGGAACTCGGTGGCCCCTCTCTTTATGAATTTGTACGTATTTTGCTATATATGGAAACTCGTGATGCCAACACGTGTATCTCGACGAGTACATTAACTTTCATAAAAGACACGAAGTCGTTTGACGAGAATTAGATTAAGTGATCTCGTGTTTGACTTGAATTGGAAATGAGAGAAATGAATACGACTTATGTGCAATTTATAAGCTTATATTAGATATATTCCGAGTTAATTGAGATTTACTCTGGTTAAACGGAATTGAAGCTAGTTAACTATGGTTAATTAAGTTAACGATGGCTAATGACCAAGTGGAATGGAATTCACTTAAATTGAGTGGATTAGGCTTAATGAATTGATAAGGAGGGCAATTGGATTAATTGAATGAGTTTTAGACTCAAACTAAGAGAATTGAGGATCAAATGGATCAGAAATACCCCGAGTTATTCGTTCAGGTAATTCTAATTTGAATTGCGTATTGATTTGTATTGCGATCGGAGGACCGAACGATTCTAAAAGTTTAAGGGAAATGTGAGGCCCCGTCCCGAGTTAATTGAGATTAACTCTGGTTAAACGGAATTGAAGCTAGTTAACTATGGTTAATTAAGTCCTCAATTCTCTTAGTTTGAGTCTAGAACTCATTCAATTAATTCAATTGCCTTCCTTATCAATTCATTAAGCCTAATCCACTCAATTTAGGTGAATTCCATTCCACTTGGTCATAAACCATCGTTAACTTAATTAACCATAGTTAACTAGCTTCAATTCTGTTTAACCAGGGTTAATCTCAATTAACTCGTTCAGGCTGCTGTTGCTGCCTTGGCTGTTGCCTCTGCCATTGACGTTGTTGTCCTTGACGTTGAGGCTGTGGTTGCTGTTGCCTAGGAGGAGCCGGCAAGGCTAATCTCTGCGGAGGAGCAGGAAGTGCTGCTTGATTGTAAGCATGTAAGACCCCAACCCGAGGGACCTCGATTAGTGCTTAGTTAGTTGCGTGTTAGTCTTGTTTTGTTTGTGGATTTTGGTTTAGTTGGTTTAGAGTAGCTTCGAAATAGCTTTGGGGATTTTGAGTGCCTTGTTATTAGTGGGGCCCTTTGGGGGTTCCTTCTTTATGACGTTACGTGTATTTAAGGTTTTATCTTGGTTTTCTTGATTTGTATTTTTCCCCGTTTTGTTTATCTCGTTAATACCTTCAACTTTCATGTTGATCCCGTTCCCGTTCGAAACCCCGAAACTTGACTTTTCTAGCTTCAAGGGCAAAACAGTACTTTTACACCAAATCTGTACCAAATTATTGTTGTTGCCGAAACCCGCGAAACATATACTTTTTGGAAACTAGATATTTCAACGATCATTTCTTCCTTCTTCGTCGATTTTATCCGAAGTCCCGAAAACCACTATTTCAGCCCAACAAGGTTCTAGTTGGTGGAGCCCACTTGTGTAGCTTTTAAAAGAGAGCTCGTCTCCCTCATTTTCTCTTTTTCCAGCACAACAACTGAGCCTAGGGTTTGTTTGCACTTTTCTCTTCTTCTCCTTGCTTTTCCTTCATCAAGCATCACCAAGCTTGCACCAACATCTAATAGGACTTCATCATCTTCTTCACAACTTCAAGAGCTTCCTATTGGTACCATTTTTGAAGAAATCCCATCTCTCCATGATCTTCTTTTAGCTTGTCTTGTTGATTTAGAGCATCTATTGGTAAGCTCTCTCCCTAATCTTCTAGATTAGTGTTCTTCTAGCCTTATAGAAGCTACATCTTCATTATTGAAAGCTTTCTCTTCTCCTTCATTGTTTTGACCCATTTTAGGGTTTGTTTTTGGGGGTTTTTGTAGAGCTTGTGTTCTTGACTTGCAAGTTTGCTTAGGAGCTTGATTTCCTTGATTATAGACCTAAGGCAAGTGGATGATTTGATACTTTTACCTTTGAATGAGTTTTGATGAAATGCATTTATGTTTTCACCTAACATTTTGGGATATTAATGACTTGTTTAGATTTGAAATAAATGCTCATTTTAGTTCTTGATAGCTTGTTTTATTCATATATGAGATTGCTCATCAGGTTTATGAAAAGAAAAGAAAAGATAGGATAAATGGAAGGAACCGCTGAACTGCTATAACAGAACCTGGGTTCTGTTACGCAGTTCACGCGGTCGACCGGCCAAGGGGCGCGGTCGACCGGGGACACTGGAACAGGTCCCCTAGTTGGAAGACCTACTGCACTGCGGGATTCTCTGTTCCGCAGTTCACGCGGTCGACCGGCCAAGGGCGCGGTCGACTGGCCACACTGAGGTCAGGCTCTCTGGAGCCTGACCAAAACACTGTTCACCCTATTTAATTTACAACTCCCGGTCGACCTGGCCCTTGGCCGGTCGACCGAGCCCTCTGTGTATGCGGTCGACCGGCCATGGGCCAGGTCGACCGGCCCAACTGGAAACCTGCTGAAAAACTGACTTTCAGCCTATGCTAGATGGACTTTAAGTGGAACTTAGTGACCCTTTTGTGGACCCGTTTGACTTCTTTTGAGGATGGTTGAACCAACATTTCCTCATGGTTAATCCGGTTGTATCGGTACTTAACCTAGTTCAATCTTGAATCGTACGGAACGACGGGATGTCCTTTCTTTTATCTAAATGCGAAATTTGTTTGTTTGGATATCGCGAATCCGTTTTCCTTTCGATGAATGAGTAGGTTGTAAGGTATTACTAGATTAACATTGTGCCTAGGATCCCATCCCTATTATGTTTTGTTTATTTAAAATTCAATTAGGGTTTGAATCCCTAAGGTGCATAAAGAGCCCGGAATGTCTCTAAACTCAAGGAGTACCAAGTGATCATCATAATTGACATACAGGGTCCTTATTCATTTGATTTATATCGAATCCCGATACTTGTCCTGAATTTCAAGAAATTTGATTTTATCATTCCCGAAAACTTTGAATTTGCAACTAGAGCTTTTGCTAGCCCCGATATGCACTCCCCGTTTGAAAATGAAATTAGTGCTTTCAAGCACCCCGTCCCGCCCGTTTGTTTAAGTGCATTACATATGATTTCTACATGTCTTGTTTTACATGATTTGACCTATGAGTCGGCACCACTAAGCTTGGCTTTCCTTGCCGGTTTGATCCACCGACTTGGAGACCCTTTCCCATCCCGCCAGCTGCAGTTTGGGATCCCGCTACCCGGTTATTACCGTGGTCTTGTCCCGATACCCGGTTCGCTACCGTGGTCCCGTCCCATATTGTATTATATTATGTATATGTTACTTATGTTGCATCTCCTCACTTCGGTGACTGAGACAACATCTCGATATGCTCATGTCACTTCGGTGATAGAGGACTTAGCTATGTGTGGTTGCCATCTTGTCTGTTTCCCGTTTCCTTGGATACTTTACATGTTTTATATTGCATATGTATTTGAACAAATGTTTCTCTTGTTTTATTAAACTATTGCTTTGACAGGTTTAAATGTTTTACAAGGTATTTTCTTTATTGTTATGTCCTTTCACCCGTTTGCCAAACCGTTGTGTTTGACCCCTTTGCTTTGGTACTCAGGTCCCGTTGTTGGTCTCCCCGAGGAGGAGCTTGAGGAGGCGGTCGGCGAACCGCAGCGTTTAGTTGAGTAGCATGCTGATGATGTCATCTAGACATTCGGTTGCCGAGTGACGTAACATTTTGGGGAATAGAACTAACCATTCTTTTGGGAAACTTGATACTTCATTCATATTGGCCTTTGTTGGCCTCTATTTTTGGGAACAATGTAATTAAACTACTTTGTTGTAAACCTTAACCTTATTTTGGGGTTATAGCCTTAATGATCATTGCTCAGTTTGATACTAGTATGAAACATGCGTTAATCTTGTATCTTGGACATGAATGTATGAAATAGATTTGCTACACGCTTCCGTACATAAAAGAAATATTCATGTTGATGTGATATCCTCATCGCGTTCACCTGTGGAAATCGCGTGTACGAGTGGCATCCTTCTTGATGGACTCGTATACGTTTTGGGTTTTAAATTAATTCATGCACCATCAATCATACTTATATTATTAGTTCCCGATCCCGGATGGGGCCCGCCTTATCTTTGGAGCCTTGCCCGGGGTCGCGACAGACTGGTATCAGAGAGAGACGTGTTTCAAGCAATTAAAAGAAACTAGGAATCCTAAGGACGTGGCGAGGATTCGTTAGAGTTTTCGTTAGTTAGTATCGTGTGAGCATTGTGTGACCCTTATTGTATTATCTTGTGCTAACAAATTGTTTTGCAGCATTATGCCACCTCGCAAAAGGCCGGTGAACGGCAATCCTACTGTAAGTAACAGTGAACAAATAGGGCCAGTCCAAGAGGACATCCCCGAAAACACCATGCCAAATCAGTTCCAACAGATGATGTAAGCCATGCTAGATCAGCAACATCAGGCTAATGAGAATCAGGCCAGACTGCAAGAACAAATGCTGAAGAAAGATCAGGATCATGCTAGGGAATTGCAAGAGATGCAGAGGCAACTTCTAGAGGTTTTACAGAGGAGGCCCGAGCCTGTGCAAGCTCAGCCTGCTATTGTGATCAATTAGAGGGAACACGACCCGAATGCCTTATTTGAGAAGTTCAGGAAGAGGGGCCCGAAAGAATTCTTTGGGACAGAAGATCCCTTAGCTGCAGACGATTGGCTGGAGCACACAGAGAACATCCTTGAGATTTTTCAGTGCACAGGAAGAGAAAGGGTTCAGCTTGCAACATCTCTCTTCACCAGTTCAGCAGATATCTGGTGGAAGACAGTGAGGGAAGAGTATAGAGGCAAGATCAGAATGTGCAGAATCCTTTGGTGTGTACACATTGTGGGAAAAACCACGAGAGTGCCCAGTGTCGTACCATCACTGGAGCATGCTTCAGATGTGGTTCTATGGCTCATCAGATGAGGGACTGCCCAAGGCAGAACAGGCAACAACAGCAACAACAAGGGGCACAACGTCCAGCACAACCTCAGAATGCAATAGTTGTGCAGAACCAGGCTAGACCTCTTCAGCAGCGAGCCCCACAGCAGCAGTATAGGCCACAGCAGTAGCAGCAAGCCCGTCAACAAGGACCGAATCAGAATCAGCGTCCTCCACAACAGAATAGGAATGCAGGCAGGCCACAACAAGCTCAGAATAGGCCACAGCAGAGAGGACAGATTTATGCTGTCAACAGAGCTGATGCAGAGGCAGCTGGAGATGTTGTGGAAGGTACACTCCTTGTTTGTGGATTCGAAGCTAGGGTTTTGTTTGACCCTGGCTCTACCCACTCTTTTATCTCTCCCAGATTTGCAAAGTTGATTGATATGCATGCTAGAGATTTGGATTTGCTATTGATTGTGGTTACTCCCATAGGTAAAGAAGTTGTATGTAGGACTTTTTACCCTAGTTGTCCAGTCATGATAGGAGGGTTAGAGTTACCAGCACATCTCATTTCTTTAGAGATGTTTGATTTTGATGTCATCCTAGGGATGGATTGGTTAGCAGGGTACCATGCTACAATGGATTGTTTCCATAAGACCCTCACCTTCAAGTTAGAAGAGTCACCAGCAGGAGTACTGTTTCGAGGAGACAAGAGTAATCCTAGTACAGGGTTTATTTCAGCGTTGAAGGCTGATAGACTTCTGAAGGGTGGATGTAAGGCCTATTTGGCGTTTATCGCGGAGGATAAACGGTCCTAAGGGGTGGAGGATATCCCAATTGTTTGGGAATTCCCGGATGTTTTTCCGGAGGAGATTCCAGGTTTACCACCCATTAGAGAGATTAATTTCACTATCGAGCTTTTACCAGGGACTGCTCCTATATCCATTGCACCTTATAGAATGGCTATGGCGGAATTGGGAGAATTAAAAACACAATTGCAAGAATTGTTAGACAAAGGTTTTGTAAGACCTAGTGTTTCGCCATGGGGAGCTCCAGTGTTGTTCGTCAAGAAGAAGGATGGTTCCATGAGAATGTGCTTAGATTACCGGAGATTGAACCAAGTGACCATCAAGAACAAGTATCCATTGCCAAGGATAGATGAACTGTTTGATCAGTTACAGGGTGCTTCCTACTTTTCGAAGATTGATTTGAGATCTGGTTACCACCAGCTTAGAGTCAGAGAGTCTGATGTATTGAAGACAGCTTTCCGGACTAGATATGGGCACTATGAGTTTTTGGTAATGCCATTTGGTTTGACAAATGCACCAGCAGTGTTCGTGCCATTGATGAACAAGATATTTGCAGAGTACCTAGATCAGTTTGTAGTGGTGTTCATTGATGACATTTTGGTGTACTCCAAGACCAAAGAAGAGCATGAAGAGCACTTGAGGATAGCCTTGCAGCTTCTGAGAGAGAACCAGCTGTATGCAAAACTCAATAAGTGTGAGTTTTGGCTTGAACAAGTAGCATTTTTGGGGCACATTATCTCTAGAGAAGGCTTGTCAGTAGATCCATCCAAGATTGAGGCAGTGGTACAGTGGGAAAGACCGAAGAATGTGTCAGAAATCAGAAGTTTTCTGGGATTGGCAGGCTACTATCGGAGGTTTGTTCAGGGATTTTCGTCGATTGCGTCACCTTTGACGAAATTGACAAGGAAGAGTGTGCCATATGTATGGTCAGACAAGTGTGAAGTTAGCTTCCAAGAGCTTAAGAAGAGATTAACCATAGCACCAGTCCTCACTTTGCCATCTGGAAGCGGCGGTTTCATTATCTTTACCGATGCGTCGAACATTGGACTTGATTGTGTGTTGATGCAGGATGGGAAAGTGATAGCTTATGGATCACGTCAGTTGAAAGATCATGAGAAGAACTATGCAACACATGATCTGGAGTTAGCAGCGGTTGTTTTCGCATTGAAGATGTGGAGACATTATCTCTATGGAGAGAAATTTGAGGTTCACTCAGATCACCGCAGCTTACAGTACCTGTTCTCACAGAAGGAATTGAACATGAGGCAGAGGAGATGGATGGAGTATATCAAGGATTATGATTTTCCAATCAAATAACATCCAGGGAAAGCAAATGTAGTTGCTAATGCTTTAAGCAGGAAATCAGTGGGCATGGCAAACCTCAGTGGCACATGTATCTTTAAGCAATTTGAGGAGTTGAGAATAGACTTACAGCCGCTTGAGAAGGGTGTTTTGTTAGCTAACATGTTAGTGTCAGAACCTTCTTTCATTCAGAAGATTAAAGGCAGTCAGTTGCAAGATCCAGAGTTGGCCAAGATTTCAGAGCAGATAGTAGATCGTCCTGACTTTCGCATTGTAGATGGAGTTTTGTACTTCCGTGACCGTCTGTGTGTGCCAAACATTGAAGATTTGAGGAATGATATCATGACCGAAGCTCACAGTACGAGGTATTCTGTGCATCCAGGCAGCACGAAGATGTATCAGAATTTGAAGGGCAGATTTTGGTGGAACAACATGAAGAGAGAGATAGCAGCATTCGTTTCTCGGTGTATGGTATGTCAGTTGATCAAGGCAGAGCACCAGAAGCCTCCAGGGTTGTTGCAACCGTTGGAAATTCCGGAATGGAAATGGGAACATATAACCATGGATTTCATTTCGGGATTACCGAGGACTAGCAGAGGAAATGACGTTATCTGGGTCATTGTGGACCGTCTCACCAAGTCAGCTCATTTCATTCCGATGAAGACTGGGAAGAAGATGCACATGCTACCATTGGCAGAGTTGTTTGTTAGTGAGATTGTCAGCAGACATGGTCAGCCAGTTTCCATCACATCTGATAGAGACAGCAGATTCGTCTCAAGATTTTGGAAAACACTGCATGAGTTTATGGGTACTAGATTACAGTTCAGTACAGCTTATCACCCTCAGACAGATGGCCAGTCGGAGAGGACAATACAGACTCTAGAGGATATGCTCCGTGCTTGTGTGTCAGACTTCAAAACTCAATGGGACGAGACTCTACCTTTGTGTGAGTTTGCGTACAACAATAGCTACCACTCGAGCATTGGAATGGCGCCTTTCGAGGCATTGTATGGCAGAAGGTGTAGGACACCTGTGTGTTGGGAAGAGGTTGGTACCCGTAGTTTCCATGGACCAACAATGGTAAGTGAGACCAGTGACAAGGTCAAGCAGATTCAAGCACGTCTGGAAGTAGCCCAGAGTAGGCAGAAGAGTTATGCAGATTCTCACAGAAGGGACTTACAGTTCAAAGAAGGAGACAAAGTTTTCTTGAAGGTATCACCTACTAGAGGAACTTTGAGATTTGGGCAGAAAGGCAAGTTGTCAAGGAGATACATTGGACCTTATGACATTGTGAGCAAGATTGGTGAAGTGGCTTATAGGTTAGCCTTACCACCCGAGCTATCTGGTGTACACAACGTCTTCCATGTATCTATGTTGAAGAAGTACGTCCCCGATCCTTCACATGTACTCCAGCATGAGCCGTTAGAGATCAGAGAAGAGGCCACCTATGTTGAGAAGCCTATTCGGATCATCGACTCCAAGGAACAAGAATTGAGGACACGGACTATTCAGTGGGTAAAGGTACTTTGGGAGAATCATGGACCGGAAGAGGCAACCAGGGAATTGCGAGACCAAGTGCAGAAGAAGTACCCACATCTCCTACCTGAGGTGAGTTTTGTGTTTTATTTGGAGGACCAAATATCCTAAGGGGTGGAGGATGTAAGACCCCGACCCGAGTGACCTCAATTAGTGCTTAGTTAGTTGCGTGTTAGTCTTATTTTGTTTTGTGGATTTTGGTTTAGTTGGTTTAGAGTAGCTTCGAAATAGCTTTGGGGATTTTGAGTGCCTTGTTATTAGTGGGGCCCTTTGGGGGTTCCTTGTTTATGACGTTACGTGTATTTGAGGTTTTATCTTGGTTTTCTTGATTTGTATTTTTCCTCGTTTTGTTTATCTCGTTAATACCTTCAACTTTCATGTTGATCCCGTTCCCGTTCGAAACCCCGAAACTTGACTTTTCTAGCTTCAAGGGCAAAACAATACTTTTACACCAAATCTGTACCAAATTATTGTGGTTCTCGAAACCCGCGAAACATATACTTTTTGGAAACTAGATATTTCGACGATCATTTCTTCCTTCTTCGTCGATTTTATCCGAAGTCCCGAAAACCACTATTTCAGCCCAACAAGGTTCTAGTTGGTGGAGCCCACTTGTGTAGCTTTTAAAAGAGAGCTCGTCTCCCTCATTTTCTCTTTTTCCAGCACAACAACTGAGCCTAGGGTTTGTTTGCACTTTTCTCTTCTTCTCCTTGCTTTTCCTTCATCAAGCATCACCAAGCTTGCACCAACATCTAATAGGACTTCATCATCTTCTTCACAACTTCAAGAGCTTCCTATTGGTACCATTTTTGAAGAAATCCCATCTCTCCAAGATCTTCTTTTAGCTTGTCTTGTTCATTTGGAGCATCTATTTGTAAGCTCTGTCCCTAATCTTCTAGATTAGTGTTCTTCTAGCCTTGGAGAAGCTACGTTTTCATTATTGAAAGCTTTCTCTTCTCCTTCATTGTTTTGACCCATTTTAGGGTTTGTTTTTGGGGTTTTTTGTAGAGCTTGTGTTCTTGACTTGCAAGTTTGCTTAGGAGCTTGATTTCCTTGATTATAGACCTAAGGCAAGTGGATGATTTGATACTTTTACCTTTGAATGAGTTTTGATGAAATGCATTTATGTTTTCACCTAACATTTTGGGATATTAATGACTTGTTTAGATTTGAAATAAATGCTCATTTTAGCTCTTGATAGCTTGTTTTATTCATATATGAGATTGCTCATCAGGTTTATGAAAAGAAAAGAAAAGATAGGATAAATGGAAGGAACCACTGAACTGCTGTAACAGAACCTGGGTTCTGTTACGCAGTTCACGCGGTCGACCGGCCAAGGGGCGCGGTCGACCGGGGACACTGGAACAGGTCCCCCAGTTGGAAGACCTGCTGCACTGCGGGATTCTCTGTTCCGCAGTTCACGCGGTCGACCGGCCACACAGAGGTCAGGCTCTCTGGAGCCTGACCAAAACACTGTTCACCCTATTTAATTTACAACTCCCGGTCGACCTGGCCCTTGGCCGGTCGACCGAGCCCTCTGTGTATGCGGTCGACCGGCCATGGGCCAGGTCGACCGGCCCAACTGGAAACCTGCTGAAAAACTTACGTTTCACCCTATGCTAGATGGATTTTAAGTGGAACTTAGTGACCCTTTTGTGGACCCGTTTGACTTCTTTTGAGGATGGTTGAACCGACATTTCCTCATGGTTAATCCGGTTGTATCGGTACTTAACCTAGTTCAATCTTGAATGGTACGGAATGACGGGATGTCCTTTCTTTTATCTAAATGCGAAATTGGTTTGTTTCGATATCGCGAATCCGTTTTCCTTTCGATGAATGAGTAGGTTGTAAGGTACTACTAGATTAACATTGTGCCTAGGATCCCATCCCTATTATGTTTTGTTTATTTAAAATTCAATTAGGGTTTGAATCCCTAAGGTGCATAAAGAGCCCGGAATGTCTCTAAACTCAAGGAGTACCAAGTGATCATCATAATCGACATACGGGGTCCTTATTCATTTGATTTATATCGAATCCCGATACTTGTCCCGAATTTCAAGAAATGTGATTTTATCATTCCCGAAAACTTTGAATTTGCAACTAGAGCTTTTGCTAGCCCCGATATGCACTCCCCGTTTGAAAATGAAATTAGTGCTTTCGAGCACCCCGTCCTGCCCGTTTGTTTAAGTGCATTACATATGATTTGTACATGTCTTGTTTTACATGATTTGACCTATGAGTCGGCACCACTAAGCTTGGCTTTCCTTGCCGGTTTGATCCACCGACTTGGAGACCCTTTCCCGTCCCGCCAGCTGCAGTTTGGGATCCCGCTACCCGGTTGTCACGCCCCCAAACCCGGATCCCGACCGAGGGGGCGGGAGAGTTTGGGGAGGTAAGGGATGATTATATTTCTCCCAAGATCCGCGTGTGTGAGGATCCAAAATCACAACACTCTCTGAATATTTTTGCGGAAGCTTTTGTGGCAATGCGACCCGGAGTCCGTGGACATCATCGGATTCCGCGTCACATACAACCCCTAGCATAAAGCCATCATTTTATGAACCATATCAGACTGGAATAAACCAACATAAGTAAAATACAGAGCTGACAGTAACAGGATATTACATTTCCATATATGTTCAAGTTACAAGTATCAATGTGAATTAATTACAATCCCAAGAAAGGCTAATAAAAGCCGAACAATACAAATTAATATCCACTACCCAAATGTGACGTAACTCCGATGTCAAGCACAATGTCTACAGGACATAGCCGACAAGACAACCTGCAACTCATGGCTCCACAGCCAACAACTCTCAGCTCGGGCGGGGAAACTGAACCTGAGTACCAAAATAGTGGGTCAAACACAACGGTTTGGCAAACGGGTGAAAAGACATAACAATAAGGAAAATACCTTGGAAAACATTTAAACCTGTCAAAACAATAGTTTCATAAAACAAGATAATCATTTATTCAAATACGTATGCAATATAAAACATGTAAGGTATCCAATGAAACGGGAAACGAGCAAGATGGCAACCACACATAGCTAAGTCCTCTATCACCGAAGTGACATGAGCATATCGGGATGTTGTCTCAGTCACCGAAGTGAGGAGATGCAACATAAATAACATATACATAATATAATACAATACAGGACATGACCACGGTAGCGAACCGGGCATCGGGGACCACAGTAGCAATCTGCGGCATCGGGACAAGACCACGGTAATAATCGGGTAGCGGGATCCAAACTGCAGTTGGCGGGACGGGAAAGGGTCTCCAAGTCGGTGGATCAAACCGGCAAGGAAAGCCAAGCTTAGTGGTGCCGACTCATAGGTCAAATCATGTAAAACAAGACATGTACAAATCATATGCAATGCACTTAAATAAACGGGCGGGACGGGGTGCTCAAAAGCACTAATTTCATTTCATTCGGGCATGTATAAACGGGCTAGCAAAAATGCTAAAATACACTTTCAATACTTTCGGGAATGCTAAATCAATATTTGAGAAATTCGGGCTATTATCGGGATTCAAGACAAATCATAATTCGAGAAATTCGGGCTATTATCGGGTTTCAAGACAAATCATAATTCGAAAAATTCGGGCTATTATCGGGTTTCAAGACAAATCATAATTCGAGAAATTCGGGACAAGTATCGGGATTCGATATAAATCAAGTGAATAAGGACCCCGTATGTCGATTGTGACGATCACTTGGTACTCCTTGAGTTTGGAGACATTCCGGGCTCTTTATGCACTTTAAGTATTCAAACTCTAATCGAATTTTAAATAAACAAAACCGAATAGAGAGGGGATCCTAAGCACAACGTTAATCTAGTAGTACCTTACAACCTACTCAGTCATCGAAAGGAAAATGGATTCGCGATACCCCAGACAAACCAATTTCGCGTTTAGATAAAAGAAAGGATATCCCGTCGTTCCGTTCCGTTCAAGATTGAATTAGATTAAGTACCGATACAACCGGATTAACCATGAGGAAATGTCGGTCCAACCATCCTCAAAAGAAGTCCAACGGGTCCACAAAAGGGTCACTAAGTTCCATTTAAAGTCCACCTAAACATAGGGCAGAAGTCCATTGAAAGTCCATCTAATCATAGGGAAAAAGTCCATTGAAAGTCCATCTAACAAAGGGCCAAAAATCCATTTTCAGCAGGTTTTCCAGTTGGGCCGGTCGACCTGGCCCATGGCCGGTCGACCGCATACACAGGGAGCTCGGTCGACCGGCCATTGGCCAGGTCGACCGGGAGTTGTAAATTAAATGGATGAATAGTCTTTTGGTCAGGCTCCAGAGAGCCTGACCTCTGTGTCGCCGGTCGACCGCGCCCTTGGCCGGTCGACCGCGTACACTGCGGAACAGTGAATCCCGCAGTGTAGAAGGTCCTTCAGCTGGGGGCCTGTTCCAGTGTACCCGGTCGACCGCGCCCCTTGGCCGGTCGACCGCGTACACTGCGTAACAGAACCCAGGTTCTGTTACAGCAGTGCAATGGTCTTTTCTATTTCTTCCATTCCTTTCTATATTCTTTCAAACATGTTTAGCAATCTAATACTTGGATAAAACAAGCTATCAAGACTCTCAAATATGCATTTATTTCAAGTCTAAACAAGCCATTAATATCACAAAATACTTGATGAAATCATAATGCATTTTATCAAATCTCATTCAAATGTAAAAGTATCAAATCATCCACTTGCCTTGGGTCTTTAATCAATGAAAAACCAGCTCTAATCACACTTGCAAGCCAAGAACAAAATCTCTACAAAAATCCCCAAAACAAACCCTAAAATGGGTCAAAACAAGCAATAAGAAGAGAGAGCTCCTAATAATGAAAATGGAGCTTCTCAAGGACCAAAAGAACATGAATCTAGAAGATTAGGGAGAGATCTTACCAATAGGTTCTCCAAATGAACAAAGCAAGCTAAATGAAGATCTTGTGGAGATGGGATTTCTTCAAAAATGGTACCAATAGGAAGCTCTTGAAGTTGTGAAGAAGATGATCCCGTGGAGGTCAGGCCCTCTGCAGTTTGGGATCCCACTACCTGGTTATTACCGTGGTCTTGTCCCGATACCCGGTTCGCTACCGTGGTCCCATCCCGTATTGTATTATATTATGTATATGTTACTTATGTTGCATCTCCTCACTTCGGTGACTAAGACAATATCTCGATATGCTCATGTCACTTCGGTGATAGAGGACTTAGCTATGTGTGGTTGCCATCTTGTCTGTTTCTCGTTTCCTGGGATACCTTACATGTTTTATATTGCATATGTATTTGAACAAATGTTTCTCTTGTTTTATTAAACTATTGCTTTGACAGGTTTAAATGTTTTACAAGGTATTTTCTTTATTGTTATGTCCTTTCACCCGTTTGCCAAACCGTCGTGTTTGACCCCTTTGCTTCGGTACTCAGGTCCCATTGTTGGTCTCCCCGAGGAGGAGCTTGAGGAGGCGGTCGGCGAACCACAACGTTTAGTTGAGTGGCATGCCTATGATGTCGTCTAGACATTCGGTTGCCGAGTGACGTAACATTTTGGGGAATACAACTAACCATTCTTTTGGGAAACTTGATACTTCATTCATATTGGCCTTTGTTGGCCTCTATTTTTGGGAAAAATGTAATTAAACTACTTTGTTGTAAACCTTAACTTTATTTTGGGGTTATAGCTTTAATGATCATTGCTCATTTTGATACAAGTATGAAACATGCGTTAATCTTGTATCTTGGACATGAATCTATGAAATAGATTTGCTACACGCTTCCGCACATAAAAGAAATATTCATGTTGATGTGATATCTTCACCGCGGACACCTGTGGGAAATCGCGTGTACGAGTGGCATCCTTTTTGATGGACTCGTATACGTTTTGGGTTTTAAATTAATTCATGCACCATCAATCATACTTATATTATTAGTTCCCGATCCCGGATGGGGCCCGCCTTATCTTGGGAGCCCGGTCCGGGGTCGCGACAGAGCAGGCTGCTGATACGGAGCTTTCACATCTCTCCTAGCCTTAGGACAATATGCCATTTTGTGTTCCATAGAACCACAAACTAAGCATGCACCAGTAGTCCTCCAATACAACTCAGTCCTGTGAGTTTTCCCACAAGTATCACAGACTGGTTTATTTTCTCTTCTCTCACTCTTCTCATCCCTTGGATTGGAGCGCTGTCTCTGCCTCTTGTGCCTAGACTGTCCTCCATTCTTGTTCCCCTCACTATCCTTCTTGGTGATCGCCGCTCCTGCTTCCTTTTCTCTCTATACTTCCTCTGCTATATATGCCCTATCAACGGCATCATCAAACGTCGTAGGCTTCTGCTCAGCCACAGTCAAACGACCTTGTTTCATGTTCAGGAATTCCGATTCCTTCCGTTGCTGCACATGTTCTGGGACAAACTTCCTTTGAAACTGTTTCTTGAAAGCTTCCCATATTCCTTCAGATGGCATTGCCTGAAACTTATCCTTGACACTTTTCCACCACGTATTTGCTCCCCCTCTAAACACATTTGAGGTAAGGAACACTTTCTGCTTTTGAGTGCAGACTACTGTCTCAAACACATCTTCAATATGGTCCAGCCACTCATCAGCCTGTATCACACTTTCACTCCCATGGAACTCGGTGGCCCCTCTCTTTATGAATTTGTACGTATTTTGCTATATATGGAAACTCGTAATGCCAACACGTGTATCTCAACGAGTACATTAACTTTCATAAAAGACACGAAGTCGTTTGACGAGAATTAGATTAAGTGATCTCGTGTTTGACTTGAATTGGAAATGAGAGAAATGAATAGGACTTATGTGCAATTTATAAGCTTATATAAGATATATTCCGAGTTAATTGAGATTAACTCTGGTTAAATGGAATTGAAGCTAGTTAACTATGGTTAATTAAGTTAACGATGGTTTATGACCAAGTGGAATGGAATTCACTTAAATTGAGTTTATTAGGCTTAATGAATTGATATGGAAGGCAATTGGATTAATTGAATGAGTTTTAGACTCAAACTAAGAGAATTGAGGATCAAATGGATAAGAAATACCCCGAGTTCTTCGTTCAGGTAATTTTAATTTGAATTGCGTATTGATTTGTATTGCGAACAGAGGACCGAACGATTCTAAAAGTTTAAGGGAAATGTGAGGCCCCGTCCCGAGTTAATTGAGATTAACTCTGGTTAAACGGAATTGAAGCTAGTTAACTATGGTTAATTAAGTTAACGATGGTTTATGACCAAGTGGAATGGAATGAGCTTATTTAGCATATATAAGCTTATAAATTGCACATAAGTCCTATTCATTTCTCTCATTTCCAATTCAAGCCAAATACAAGATCACCGAATCTAATTCTCGTCAAACGACTTCGTGTATCTTATGAAAGTTAATGTACTCGTCGAGATACACGTGTTGGTATCACGAGTTTCTATTGGAAATAGGTGGGCCTCGTGGATGTGATTTCAAAACTTTTGACCCACTTGACTCAGAGATCAATCGTCCATAAGGCCATCAACCATATCTAGGATGCAATCCCTCATACTCATATACCATATACAACAATATTACAAGCAACACCATGCAAAATAATCTACAAAAGATTAGAGAAGTAGATTATACCTTTGCTGTCCGGTTGTACTTTGATGGAGAAGAAAACAACTTTAGATCTCCAAGACCTCTTAGCCTTCCACGCTATGGCCCGTATCAGATCTCTTCTCTAAAGGAGATGGGTGGGATCTCCTAAAGAAAACAACTAGAAGCTCTCAAGGAAACTAGAAGAGAACTAGAAGGAGAAGAGAAGTATGTGCAACTAGTGCACAAAAGGGGGCTGGACGTTTTTCAAGAAGGTAGTTATCCCAGCCCTTTGTTACTCCTTTTATAGCATTAAGTAACCACCTTCTCTTGTACTAATTGAAATAGAAGTCTTACTTCTACACAAAATAGTAACCTTACTATTACCACTATTAGAAGTCCCACTTCAAATAGAAATAGTAACTTCCTAATTCCTTCATCTTAGAGTTCTAGTAGGTTTAGTATCTTTCCAATAACTTGGGCTAGCGTGGGGACCACTAGGGATTCCATAGAAACCTGGCTCCAACTGGGACACGTGACCCCACATCTCATGTGCAATCCGGGCCCATAGTTAATTGCAAATAACACCACTATATAATATGCAATTGCACTCCAGTCTTAGGAATAAATTACAATGAAGACCCTAAACTTCCCGATTACCACAATTAAGCCCCTCTATCAATATCCATGGATTAACTGGACTAATAATGTCCCGCCAATTTAAATCCACATCTTATTATCCTTGAGCCCCAATTAATCACAGTGATCATCAGTACCATCCAATTAACTCTTAATCGAGATGGGTGCGCACTTACTAATGATAAATCCATTAATTGGCACAAGGGGATAATATAGATAGATTCCATCTTGACCATTGGATGTTCCCACAGTCCTACTACCACATACCCAAGACACCGAGGTGTTGACCTACAGTTGGCCTCGCTCATTGGTGACTCAAAGCAAATGAATAGATAGAAACTTGAGTTCATCAATGTCTCAGGATTGAGAGCCTATTGCTAGGGAATTTTGAGAGCAAACCTTAAACTCGAGACAGTATTCCATAAGGTGCTTCTCATGGTCCTTCAATACATCCAATGTAACAGCACCGTGATCCAGAATCTTACATTCTGATGATTGAGACAAATCACACTATCTTATATAGTGATCAAAGCGCTGCAACCTTATCAGATGAGATTCCCAGTCTCATCACCGGTTGTGAAGATGTTTAAGTATAAGATTTGTGACAAATGTCTCCTGTGTGTGGATCTTATCCATACACATATATCACATCTAATATACTAATGGGACCCGGTTCATCTCATGAACCATTTATGTCATTTGTATTGGTCATGTGCATTAAGTAGTAAAACACCATTCATCTCAAGAAAAGAAAGCATGATATTATTGATAAATAAAGAAATTAATCAGTTTATTACATCATATGATGGATTGAGTCCATACAATCTAACAGTTTCCATATACAACAAAATACGTACGAATTCATATTTATGAAAAGGTCCTCAATTCTCTTAGTTTGAGTCTAAAACTCATTCAATTAATTCAATTGCCTTCCTTATCAATTCATTAAGCCTAATCCACTCAATTTAAGTGAATTCCATTCCACTTGGTCATAAACCATCGTTAACTTAATTAACCATAGTTAACTAGCTTCAATTCCGTTTAACCAGAGTTAATGTCAATTAACTCGTTCAAGCTGCTGTTGCTGCCTTGGCTGTTGCCTCTGCCATTGATGTTGCTGTCCTTGACGTTGAGCCTGGGGTTGCTGTTGCCTAGGAGGAGCCGGCAAGGCAAATCTCTGCGGAGGTGCAGGAAGTGTTGCTTGATTCTGAGCAGGCTGCTGATACGGAGCTTTCACATCTCTCCTAGCCTTAGGACAATATGCCATTTTGTGTTCCATAGAACCACAAACTAAGCATACACCAGTAGTCCTCTAACACAACTCAGTCCTGTGAGTTTTCCCACAAGTATCACAGACTGGTTTATTTTCTCTCCTCTCACTCTTCTCATCCCTTGGATTGGAGCGCTGTCTCTGCCTCTTGTGCCTAGACTGTCCTCCTTTCTTGTTCCCCTCACTATCCATCTTGGTGATCGCCGCTCCTGCTTCCTTTTCTCTCTGCACTTCCTCTGCTATATGTGCCCTATCAACGGCATCATCAAACGTCGTAGGCTTCTGCCTAGCCAATACGATCGTCTTATATTCAGGATTTAAACCAAGGAGGAATCTCTTCACTTTCTTCGCTTCAGTATCTACCAACTCGGAAGCATGCTTAGACACGAAGTCGTTTGACGAGAATTAGATTAAGTGATCTCCTGTTTGACTTGAATTGAAAATGAGAGAAATAAATAGGACTTATGTGCAATTTATAAGCTTATATAAGATATATTCCGAGTTAATTGAGATTAACTCTGGTTAAACGGAATTGAAGCTAGTTAACTATGGTTAATTAAGTTTACGAAGGTCTATGACCAAGTGGAATGGAATTCACTTAAATTGAGTGGATTAGGCTTAATGAATTGATAAGGAAGGCAATTGGATTAATTGAATGAGTTTTAGACTCAAACTAAGAGAATTGAGGATCAAATGGATCAGAAATACCCCGAGTTATTCGTTCAAGTAATTCTAATTTGAATTGCGTATTGATTTGTATTGCGATCGGAGGACGGAACGATTCTAAAAGTTTATGGGAAATGTGAGGCCCCGTCCCGAGTTAATTGAGATTAACTCTGGTTAAACGGAATTGAAGCTAGTTAACTATGGTTAATTAAGTTAACGATGGTTTATGACCAAGTGGAATGGAATGAGCTTATTTAGCTTATATAAGCTTATAAATTGCACATAAGTCCTATTCATTTCTCTCATTTCCAATTCCAGCCAAACACAAGATCACCTAATCTAATTCTCGTCAAATGACTTCGTGTCTTTTATGAAAGTTAATGTACTCGTCGAGATACACGTGTTGGTATCACGAGTTTCCATACACAACAAAATACGTACGAATTCATATTTATGAAAAAGTCCTTAATTCTCTTAGTTTGAGTCTAAAACTCATTCAATTAATTCAATTACTTCCTTATCAATTCATTAAGCCTAATCCACTCAATTTAAGTGAATTCCATTCCACTTGGTCATAAACCATCGTTAACTTAATTAACCATAGTTAACTAGCTTCAATTCCGTTTAACCGGAGTTAATGTCAATTAACTCGTTCAAGCTGCTGTTGCTGCCTTAGCTGTTGCCTCTGCCATTGATGTTGCTGTCCTTGACGTTGAGGCTGGGGTTGCTGTTGCCTAGGAGGAGCCGGCAAGGCAAATCTCTGCGGAGGAGCAGGAAGTGCTGCTTGATGCTGAGCAGGCTGCTGATACGGAGCTTTCACATCTCTCCTAGCCTTAGGACAATATGCCATTTTGTGTTCCATAGAACCACAAACTAAGCATGCACCAGTAGTCCTCCAACAAAACTCAGTCCTGTGAGTTTTCCCACAAGTACCACAGACTGGTTTATTTTCTCTCCTCTCACTCTTCTCATCCCTTGGATTGGAGCGCTGTCTCTGCCTCTTGTGCCTAGACTGTCCTCCTTTCTTGTTCCCCTCACTATCCATCTTGGTGATCGCCGCTCCTGCTTCCTTTTCTCTCTGCACTTCCTCTGCTATATGTGCCCTATCAATGGCATCATCAAACGTCGTAGGCTTCTGCCTAGCCAATACGATCGTCTTATATTCAGGATTTAAACCAAGGAGGAATCTCTTCACTTTTTTCGCTTCAGTATCTACCCACTCGGAAGCATGCTTAGACAACTGTAAGAAAGTATAAACATATTCAGCCACAGTCAAACGACCTTGTTTCATGTTCAGGAATTCCGATTCCTTCTATTGCTGCACATGTTCTGGGACAAACTTCCTTTGAAACTGTTTCTGTGACAAACTTCCCATATTCCTTCAGATGGCATTGCCTGAAACTTATCTTTGACACTTTTCCACCATATATTTGCTCCCCCTCTAAACATAGTAGAGGTAAACAACACTTTCTGCTTTTGAGTGCAGACTACTGTTTCAAACACATCTTCAATATGGTCCAGCCACTCATCAGCCTGTATCACACTTTCACTCCCATGGAACTCGGTGGCCCCTCTCTTTATGAATTTGTACGTATTTTGCTATATATGGAAACTCGTGATGCCAACACGTGTATCTCGGCGAGTACATTAACTTTCATAAAAGACACAAAGTCGTTTGACGAGAATTAGATTAAGTGATCTCGTGTTTGACTTGAATTGGAAATGTGAGAAATGAATAGGACTTATGTGCAATTTATAAGCTTATATAAGATATATTCCGAGTTAATTGAGATTAACTCTGGTTAAACGGAATTGAAGCTAGTTAACTATGGTTAATTAAGTTAATGATGCTTTATGACCAAGTGGAATGGAATTCACTTAAATTGAGTGGATTAGGCTTAATGAATTGATAAGGAAGGCAATTGGATTAATTGAATGAGTTTTAGACTCAAACTAAGAGAATTGAGGATCAAATGGATCAGAAATACCCCGAGTTATTCGTTCAGGTAATTCTAATTTGAATTGCGTATTGATTTGTATTGCGATCGGAGGACCGAACGATTCTAAAAGTTTAAGGGAAATGTGAGGCCCCGTCCCGAGTTAATTGAGATTAACTCTGGTTAAACGGAATTGAAGCTAGTTAACTATGGTTAAATAAAATTAACGATGGTTTATGACCAAGTGGAATGGAATGAGCTTATTTAGCTTATATAAGCTTATAAATTGCACATAAGTCCTATTCATTTCTCTCATTTCCAATTCAAGCCAAACACAAGATCACTTAATCTAATTCTCGTCAAACAACTTCGTGTCTTTTATGAAAGTTAATGTACTCGTCGAGATACACGTGTTGGTATCACGAGTTTCCATATACAACAAAATACGTATGAATTCATATTTATGAAAAAGTCCCCAATTCTCTTAGTTTGAGTCTAAAACTCATTCAATTAATTCAATTGCCTTCCTTATCAATTCATTAAGGCTAATCCACTCAATTTAAGTTAATTCCATTCCACTTGGTCATAAACCATCATTAACTTAATTAACCGTAGTTAACTAGCTTGAATTCCGTTTAACCAGAGTCAATTAAGTCGTTCAGGCTGCTGTTGCTGCCTTGGCTGTTGCCTCTGCCATTGAAGTTGCTGTCCTTGACGTTGAGGCTGTGGTTGTTGTTTGTAAGACCCCGACCCGAGTGATCTCGATTTTTGCTTAGTTAGTTGCGTGTTAGTCTTGATTTGTCTTGTGGACTTTGGTTTCGTTTAGTTTAGAATAGCTTTGAAATAGCTTTGGGGATTTTGAGTGCCTTTGGTTAGTGGGGCCCTTTGGTGGTTCCTTGTTTAGGACTTTGCGTGTATTTGAGGTTTTATCTTGGTTTTCTTGATTTGTATTTTATCCCGATTTACTTGTTTTGTTATTACCTTCAACTTTCATGTTGATCCCGTTCCCGTTCGAAACCCCGAAACTTGACTTTTCTAGCTTCAAGGGCAAAACAGTACTTTTACACCAAATCTGTACCAAATTATTGTTAATCCCGAAACCCGCGAAACATAAACTTTTTAGAAACTAGATATTTCGACGATCATTTCTTCCTTCTTCGTCGATTTGATCCGAAGTCCCGAAAACCACTACTTCAGCCCAACTAGGTTACTAGATGGTGGAGCCCACTTGTGTAGCTTATAAAAGAGAACCCATCTCCCTCATTTTCTCTTTTTCCAGCAACTTCCTTGAGCCTAGGGTTTCTGTCGCGACCCCGGACCGAGACCGCGGCATTAATTAAAAATTTGAAAGATCAAAAGATGATTAAACCTCCCACAGGTTCCCGCGGTGAGGGTTCCAAACAAACACACATGGAACAACCAACTCACACGATCAAGCATGCGGAAGCGCGTGGCAAATCACATCTTATCAAGTCATGACAGAGTATAAACATAATGTCATCGAGACTAAATATCAGAATGAAGACATAACAGGGCATTCCCATGATAATTCAAGTTGTAAAGTTAAACAAGTAAGTTAAGTTATTACACTTCCCAAAATAAGAGGCCAACAAAGGCCAATACAATTCCCAAAAAGTATATCAAAAACCCAAAGAAGTGATCATCGAATCTCATGACCCGCCCATACGTCTACATGACGTCGTCGGGTTGCCACTCACGTGCTAAGGCAGGCCCAACAGCCTCCTCCTGGCACTCCTCCTCAAGGGGATAGCCTCCTGCACCTGGTCACCAACATACAAGCATCAAACACGACGGTTTGGCAAGAAATCATTTTTAAGTGAAAGCATGTAAAACATTGTTTAATCAAGAACATAAAGAAATACTTTGCTGAACGTAAAACCATACTTACGAAACACTTTCTAAATCAAAGACAAAACTAATATGAATGCATAACATATATATCATGAATAGTAAATCCACATAGAGCCCATCCTTTCTCTATCATTTATAATGAAAAGAGCAAGCACGCACGACAAGCACGAATATACATAATATAGCACGACACGATTCCCACAAAGACGGGATTTCCGGCCGCGGAACCGGACACGCACGATGTGTAATAAATACACTACTAAGCTGCAGTTAGTTCACATGTTTAAGGACCCCCAGACAGTGGATCAGACTGAAAGGGCAGTCCAAGCTCTGTGGCGTTCACTTGAGTTCATGAATGCACAAAACACGCGAAACACGATTCAAACATATCGAAAATAAAGGGGGAAATCACTTGTCACGACAAGACAAGGCACGACTAGCACAATGCATAATATATATGCTCACAACTTATAGAAGTGATCCCCATTTAATACTTGAAACACATCTTGAAACACATCTTGTAACGAGCTTAAAGACTTGACTTCAAAACGAGTACACGACATAACTTGCGGTCTTAAATCCACTTTCAAAACACGATAATTTTATAAAGTGCAAGCTTAGGCTATTCATTGGCCATTGGTTGATTGGAACTCTATTATTGAAATACATGGATTGGTGTCCCCGAAGTTAGTATAAAGCATGGAGTTCCATTCACACAATGTCAAGTTAAAGTCTTTAATATAGCCTAGTTTTCAGATTTTTAAAAGAAAAGCAAATGGGCAAAACTCATCTTAAAACAGTGAAAAATCCAGTGTGCCCGGTCGACCTGGCCATTGGCCGGTCGACCGCGTACACTGTGAGCCCGGTCGACCGGCCAAGGCCCGGTCGACTCAAAGTTGTAACTTTTATTCCATGAACAGTGTTTTGGTCAGGTTCCAGAGAACCTGACCTTGTGTCGCCGGTCGACCGCGCCCCTTGGCCGGTCAACCGCGTGAACTGCAGGGACAGTAAATCCCGCAGTGCAGCAGGTCTTCCAACTGGGACCAAATCCTGTGTCCCCGGTCGACCGCGCCCCTTGGCCGGTCGACCGCGTACACTGCGGAAATCAGAACTTACCCAGTTCTGATTTCTGCAGTGCACTGGTCCTTCCTTCCTTCCTTCTTTTCTACCACCTTTTCCAACCTACTTAGCAAATTAACTACATGAATATAACATGCTAACAAGGCTCACATTAGTCATTTATTTCATACTTAAACAAGTCATTAACATGGAAACCCATTTCAAAATCCTTGAAACCCTTTCTTATCAAAACAAATCCAAACTTCAACCAAAACAAGACTTGATGAAAAGATATGAAATCTGAATGTTTGGAAAGCTATTAAACATGCTTGCATTATCTAAAGTAAGATCACAATCATGAAAGCCTAATAAATCACAACCTTAGTACCAAAATACAAATCCAAGAACACACATGCGCAACAACTTAAATAGATCACTTGCCTTAGCCAAATGAACACAAGTTCTTTCTTCAAGCACTCCAAACCAAAGGTCAAGCCAAGAACTACAAAATCCCATGAAAAATCCATTCAAAACTCACCCAAAAACTACAACCAAGCAACCCATTTAGAAATAGGTGCTATAGGTTAGAAAAACAAGATCTTTAGGAGTAGAAAGAACTCTATTGAAGAGATGGGTTGTTGCTCTTACCTAAAGGTGCCCAAACGAAAAGCAAAGAGAGAAATGAAGATCTCTTCCAACAAGAAACTTCAAGAAAATGGTACCAATAGAAAGCTTGTCTTGAGAGGAAGAAGGTGATGGTCTTAGAATTTCATTTGGAGTCTCCTAGCTCAAGCATTCATGAAGAGAAGGAGAAGAGAAAAGAGGGTTTTCTGAACCTAGGGCAAGGAAGTTGCAGGATTTTGTTGTGGAATGGGGAAAGGGAAAGGGGAAAGTAACTTAAGTGCTTGCAAGTGGGTCCCCTTTAGTGCAAATCTTGCATGAGTCAAAACATGGTCTTGTGAGCCTCAAATGAAGTCGACGAAGAAGGATAAAACGATCCTTGAAATATCTAGTTTCCAAAAAGTATATTTTTGACATAGTTTTGGGATCTCGAAAATCGTGTCCAGATTTGAGTGTGACAAGGCTATTTTACCCTTTTGGCCAAAACTTGATTTTCTGGGCTTCAAACACAAATGGGCTAAACACGAAAGTTGCACATAATCATAAAACCAATCAAATGAGATGAAAATCACGATTAACACAAAACCAAACACAGTCTTCCCACGCTTGCACGTACACCCAGGCCTTCCTGAGTGTGCCTAGTAAACACTAAACGTTCTCGAACTCCCCAAAGCTATAACCATGACTAAAACTAATCACATTCTAACCCACGATAACTAAACCCAATCAAGACTAAGCACACTCTAAGCAAACACTAATGGGTTAATCCTGGGTTGGGGTTTGACAGTTTCCTTCTCTTCTTCTTGTTCTTCCATCATCAAGAGACATCACCAAACTTGCACCATCATCTCAAAGGATTTCACCATCTTCTTCACAACTTCAAGGGCTCTCCATTGGTACCATTTGTGGTGAAACCTCATCTCCATAAGACCTTCTTCTAGCTTGCTTTGCTCATTTGGAGAACCTATTGGTAAGATCTCTTCCTAATCTTCTAGATTAGTGTTCTTCTAGCCTTAGAGAAGCTACATTTTCATTATTGAAAGCTCTCTCTTCTCCTTCATTGTTTTGACCCATTTTAGGGTTTGTTTTGGGGGTTTTTGTAGAGCTTGTGTCCTTGACTTGCAAAAGTGCTTAGGAACTGTTTTTCCTTTGATTAAAGACTTAAGGCAAGTGGATGATTTGATGCTTTTACATTTGAATGAGTTTTTGATGAAATGCATTTATGTTTTCACCTACCATTTTGGGATATTAATGACTTGTTTAGATTGGAAATAAATGCTTATTTTGGCTCTTGAAAGCTTGTTTTATTCATGTAATAGATTGCTCATCAGGTGTATGAAAGGAAAAGAAAAGATTGGAAAAAGTGGAAGAACCACTGAACTGCTGTAATAGAACCTGGGTTCTATTACGCAGTTCACGCGGTCGACCGGCCACACAGAGGTCAGGCTCTGGAGCCTGACCAAAACACTATTCACCCATTTAAAGTTACAACTCCCGGTCGACCTGGCCCATGGCCGGTCGACCGAGCCCTCAGTGTACGCAGTCGACCGGCCCAATTGGAAACCTGCTGAAAACTGACTTTTCACCCTATGCTAGGTAGACTTTAAGTGGAACTTAGTGACCCTTTTGTGGACCCGTTTGACTTCCTTTGAGGATGGTTGAACCGACATTTCCTCACGGTTAATCCGGTTGTATCGGTACTTAATCTAGTTCAATCTTGAATGGTACGGAACGACGGGATATCCTTTTTTTTATCTAAACGCGAAATTGGTTTGTTTGGATATCGCGAATCCGTTTTCCCTTCGATGAATGAGTAGGTTGTAAGGTACTACTATATTAACATTGTGCTTAGGATCCCATCCCTTTTATGTTTTGTTTATTAAAATTCGATTAGGGTTTGAATCCCTAAGGTGCATAAAGAGCCCGGAATGTCTCTAAACTCAAGGAGTACCAAGTGATCATCACAATCGACATACGGGGTCCTTATTCACTTGATTTATATCGAATCCAGATACTTGTCCCGAATGTCAAGAAATGTGATTTATCATTCCCAAAAACATTGAATTTGAAACTAGAGCTTTTGCTAGCCTCGATATGCACTTCCCGTTTGAAAATGAAATTAGTGCTTTTGATCACCCCGTTCCGCCCGTTTATTTAAGTGCATTGCATATGATTTGTACGTGACTTGTTTTACATGATTTGACTTATGAGTCGGCACCACAAAGCTTGGCTTTTCTTGCCGGTTTCATCTACCGACTTGGAGACCCTTTCCCGTCCCGCCAGCTGAAGTTTTGGATCCCGCTACCCGGTTATTACCGTGGTCTTGTCCCGATACCCGGTTCGCTACCGAGGTCCCGTCCCGTATTGTATTATATTATGTATATGTTACTTATATTGCATCTCCTCACTTCGGTGACTGAGACAACATCCTGATATGCTCATGTCACTTCGGTGATAGAGGACTTAGCTATGTGTGGTTGCCATCTTGTCTGTTTCCCGTTTCTTGGATACCTTACATGTTTTATATTGCATATGTATTGAATAAATGTTTCTCTTGTTTTATTAAATTATTGCTTTGACAGGTTTAAATGTTTTACAAGGTATTTTCTTTATTGTTATGTCTTTTCACCCGTTTGCCAAACCGTCGTGTTTGACCCTTTGCTTTGGTACTCAGGTCCCGTTGTTGGTCTCCCAGAGGAGGAGCTTGAGGAGGCGGTCGGCGAACCGCAACGATTAGTTGAGTGGCACGCCGATGATGTCATTTAGACATTCGGGTGCCGAGTGACGTAACATTTTGGGTTGTGTTTAACCATTCTTTTGGGGAACTTGATACTTTATTCATATTGGCCTTTGTTGGCCTCTATTTTTGGGGACAATGTAATTAAACTACTTTGTTGTAAACCTTAACTTTATTTTGGGGTTATAGCTTGAATGATCATTGCTCATTTTGATACTAGTATGAAACATGCGTTATCTTATATCTTGGACATGAATATACGAAATAGATTTGCTACACGCTTCCGCACATAAAAGAAATATTCATGTCGATGTGATATCCTCACCACGGACACCTGTGGGAAATCGCGTGTACGAGTGGTACTCTTTGGTAGACTCGTATACGTTTTGGTTTGGATTTAATTCATGCATAATCATATCATCATACACTCATATTATTATATCTCAGTGTCCCGATCCCGGATGGGGCCCGCCTTGTCTTGGGAGCCCGGTCCGGGGTCGCGACACTGTTGCCTAGGAGGAGCAAGGCTAATCTCTGCAGAGGAGCAGGAAGTGTGCTTGATTCTGAGCAGGCCGCTGATACGGAGCTTTCACATCTCTCCTAGCCTTAGGACAATATGCCATTTTGTGTTCCATAGAACCACAAACTAAGCATGCACCAGTAGTCCTCCAACACAACTTAGTCCTGTGAGTTTTCCCACAAGTATCACAGACTGGTTTATTTTCTCTCCTCTCCCTCTTCTCATCCCTTGGATTGGAGCGCTGTTTCTGCCTCTTGTGCCTAGACTGTCCTCCTTTCTCGTTCCCCTCACTATCCTTCTTGGTGATCGCTGCTCCTGCTTCCTTTTCTCTTTGTACTTCCTCTGCTATATATGCCCTATCAACGGCATCATCAAACGTCGTAGGCTTCTGCCCAGCCAATACGATCGTCTTATATTCAGGATTTAAACCAAGGAGGAATCTCTTCAGTTTCTTCGCTTCAGTATCCACCAACTCGGAAGCATACTTAGACAACTATAAGAAAGTATAAACATATTCAGCCACAGTCAAACGACCTTGTTTCATGTTCAGGAATTCTGATTCCTTTTATTGCTGCACATGTTCTGGGACAAACTTCCTTTGAAACTGTTTCTGTGACAAACTTCCCATATTCCTTCAGATGGCATTGCCTGAAACTTATCTTTGACACTTTTCCACCATATATTTGCCCCCCCTCTAAACATAGTAGAGGTAAACAACACTTTCGGCTTTTGAGTGCAGACTACTGTCTCAAACACATCTTCAATATGGTCCAGCCACTCATCAGCCTGTATCACACTTTCACTCCCATGGAACTCGGTGGCCCCTCTCTTTATGAATTTGTACGTATTTTGCTATATATGGAAACTCGTGATGCCAACACGTGTATCTCGACGAGTACATTAATTTTCATAAAAGACACGAAGTCGTCTGACGAGAATTAGATTAAGTGATCTCGTGTTTGACTTGAATTGGAAATGAGAGAAATGAATATGACTTATGTGCAATTTATAAGCTTATATAAGATATATTTCGAGTTAATTGAGATTAACTCTGGTTAAACGGAATTGAAGCTAGTTAACTATGGTTAATTAAGTTAACGATGGTTTATGACCAAGTGGAATGGAATTCACTTAAATTGAGTGGATTAGGCTTAATGAATTGATAAGGAAGGCAATTGGATTAATTGAATGAGTTTTAGACTCAAACTAAGAGAATTGGGGATCAAATGGATCAGAAATACCCCGAGTTATTCGTTCACGTAATTCTAATTTGAATTGCGTATTGATTTGTATTGTGATCGGAGGACCGAACGATTCTAAAAGTTTAAGGGAAATGTGAGGCCCCATCCCGAGTTAATTGAGATTAACTCTGGTTAAACGGAATTGAAGCTAGTTAACTATGGTTAATTAAGTTAACGATGGTTTATGACCAAGTGGAATGGAATGAGCTTATTTAGCTTATATAAGCTTATAAATTGCACATAAGTCCTATTCATTTCTCTCATTTCCAATTCAAGCCAAACACAAGATTACTTAATCTAATTCTCGTCAAACGACTTCGTGTCTTTTATGAAAGTTAATGTACTCGTCGAGATACACGTGTTGGTATCACGAGTTTCCACATACAACAAAATACGTACGAATTCATATTTATGAAAAAGTCCTCAATTCTCTTAGTTTGAGTCTAAAACTCATTCAATTAATTCAATTGCCTTCCTTATCAATTCATTAAGCCTAATCCACTCAATTTAAGTGAATTCCATTCCACTTGGTCATAAACCATCGTTAACCTAATTAACCATAGTTAACTAGCTTCAATTCCGTTTAACCAGAGTTAATCTCAATTAACTCGTTCAGGCTGCTGTTGCTGCCTTGGTGTTGCCTCTGCCATTGACGTTGCTGTCCTTGACGTTAAGGCTGTGGTTGCTGTTACCTTTACCAACTTCGAGAGCTTCTGGAGTCGGTTCTTCATTCGGAAGTCCACCATCGGGATTGAAGGGCTGATCCTTTTCATTTGCTGAAGATGCTTCCGTGTCAACATTACCATCCTCAGTGATTGCATTGCATGGAGCATTTTCCGGGAACAAGTCCTGAACAGCGTCCCGCAATTTGTCTTCTTTGTTTGCAATTTCATCGGTCCAGACATCACCCATGAGGTTGAGCATCTGGGACCAATTGACTGGGTAGACTTCATCGGTAGAGACGTCTTCAAGGTAGTCAGCCAGAAGAGGTCTGTACTCTGATGTGACAATCTCAGGAGGCGAAGGTTGAGAAGATGCCATATGGGAGTTTGTACCCAGCAGTTTTCTTCATTTTCAGGAGTTACTGGAGGGGACTCCTGTAGATTTTCCGGGACCACCCGTTCTGGATTGCGATGAAGCCGATTGATGTGATCTTTGATGGACCCGATTTCTTCCCTCTCTCTCGCTGCCTCCGCCCCGGGTCTTTTCGGGGTGCGGCGGAGGGGTGGAGAAGAAAAGATAAAGGGTTTCAACATCTTTTTTTTTTTTGTACGGGTATGCCAATTTCACTTTTCTACTTGGAATTTAGGAATGGTGATCCGAAGATCCACCTTCACAAGTAGAAAGGGGAAATGAAACTTTTTCTAGTTTTCCATTGCACACATATTTTAAGAAAAGAGACAAAGGGTTTTTTTGAATGCCGTGAAAGGCGATTTCATTTGTTGCCGTGAAAGGCGATTTTGCCGTAAAAGGCGATTTACAAGTCTCATCCATTATGAAAGACAAGAATTGTGATTTTTGTCTCTAAAAGAAAAATAAAGTACAATAGAAATCAGGAAAAGGAATCTGACTTCTCATTCGATTGTGGGGACACGTTCAGATCGACGGTCGCGAGTCATGTATGGGCTCCTCCATCGTCCATGCAGATGAGAACACGATGCTTGGATTCTTGGCTCGGCTTTCTAACCTCAGATTTTTAAGGGATAAAGACCAAGAGAAGGTCTTATATCCGATAAAAAGCTAAGTAAACGGGCTGAAAAGCCACGTTTTAGCCATGTTGGTAGAAGAAGGGAGGTCCTTGGGGGGGTGGCCCCCCAAGGGTGCTTCAATCACCTTGTAGTTGCTCTTGCAGCAGAGTTTCTTTTCTTCAAATTGGCAGAGGTTCTTCTGATTTCTCTGGATTTTCCGGGATTTTCCGAGCAATTTTTCTGGGCCTTCCGGGATTTTCTGAGCAATTTTTTCTGGACCCTTCTCCTTGGAAAAGCCCTCCTATTTATAGGCTTTTGGTGGCCATTAGGAGGGTTTATGAGCATTTAATACATTAATGCTCATAATGGGAGGAGTTACAAGTTTTAAATGATTTGTTTTGTAACTCCTTTTTCCTTGAATTTGATTGGTCGATGGAGATTAATGAGCCTTTGATTGCATTTAATCTCCATCATGGGAGGAGTTTCGTGGCTTTAATGCCATAAATCATTGGATTTGTAACTCCCATTTGCTTTCTTTTGATTGGGCCGTTCAAAATAATGAGTTAATGACCGCATTAACTTGTCATAAAATGGGTCATTTATTCTCATTAATTGGCCGCCAAGTCGCTTGAAGAGTCGCGGGCCGCGCCGCGCCTTTTGGAATTCTTCTTGCGATGATCGCTGGTGGATCCACATGTTGTTTGATGTCGGATGGCGATGCAATTTCAGACATTGGTTAATGTCAACGCGCCGGCAACATCTGTCCTGTCGATTTCACGATCGGGCGGGCAGAAAGTGTGCTTTCTTTGTCGGCCGGTTAGCGATTTCGAGGCATCTAATGATCATCCAATGATTTCGGCGGCGAATCCGTGATGTTGACGAAGATCGACGGATTTCATGCACGAAAATCAGATTTTGGAAAAATCACAGGGGCCAATCAACTCGAAACGCGAAAAGGACCCGAAAAAGTGGGTTTCCGGCGACTTTTGGGTCGCCGGAAATTCCATGGTCGCCGGCGACCATGGGGCTGGCGACCATGGGCCTTGGGCCCATTTTTTGGCCGCCTTCCGGTCGCCGTATCTTCGCCGTTTTTCGCTCTTTTTTGATGCTTTTTCTTCCTGTATTTTTCTTGACATTTCCCCTCATTTATTGGCCTGTTTTCCTTGGAGAAATCCCGTCGAGAAGCCACGGAAATCGGAGCACAAAGTTTCCTATTTTTCTGGAAAGCCGAAGACTTTGTTGTGCGGTTTTGCCGATTTTTTGTCAAGCGTTGAAACTAGGCCAAACAATGTCAGAATGACCTGAAACTCGACGTGGAGCTTCTTGAGCATTAGATAGGACCAACCATAGGCTTTGGTTTGAGTTTTGAAGTCTTTTGGGGCCCCGCAAACGCTTGCCTTAATTTTGCCATGAGAGAAATGCCGAGCTTTGACTTGTGGTCAACCGATGTCCGATTGACCTGAAATTTGACAGGGAGCCTCCTGAGTAGTAAGTAAGACCAACCATGGGCTTTAGTTTGAGTTTTGAAGCCTTTTGGGGTCCCGCAAACGCTTGCCTTGATTTCACCTCGAGGAGAATGCCGAGCTTTGAAACTAGGTCAAACGATGTCTGTTTGACCTAAAACTTGACAGGGGACCTATTGGAGTCATTTTGAGATGATCCATTAGTTCCAATTTGGATGCCATGATTCCGGGGTGCTCCGTCGCCGATAGGCCTATTTTGCTTCCCGAGAGTTGATGAAGGGTCAAACGTCGTCCGTTTGACTTGAAATTTGGCAGGGGGCCTTTTGGAGGTATTTTGAGACCATCCGTAGGCTCTGATCGAAGTTTTGAAGTCTTCGACATTGTCGCTGCCGGGAGCTCTTGTCTGCCTGTCGGAGGAGTGAAGTTAGGTCAAATGATGTCGAAATGGCCCGAAACTGCATGTGTACCCCTCTTTTGGCTGCTTTGAAGGATCTTGCAGTTTTTGTTTGATTCTGACAAGATCTGGTGCTTGAAGTGGCGCCTTCCTATTTATGGCAGGATGTGGCTCCATGTAGCTTTTGGTGTTGAAGGGACATAGTGACATTTTTGGTGTCAACAAATGCCCCCTCGAGGTACAGCGACGAGGTGCGCAGCTCTAGCAGTCGGTGTGCCTCGAAGAGATTTTGAAGGAGATCTTCGTGCTTGACCAAGAGTCTTGAGCATTTTTCTTTTGATGGAGTTGCTTTTTCGAGCTTCCAAGGGATTTTGCGGTAATGAGATAGGTCATGTACCGTCTCATGGCAAGTATTTTGAAATGACATTCGGATGTGGGTTTTGGGTTTTGGGTTTTCCCTTTTAACCTTGTGAACCTAAAGGCTTTATGTGGCACATTAGGCGGTTAAGAAGGTTTTTTGGTTTTTGACCTTGTGACCCAACAGGCTGTATGTGGCAAGTTAGGGGGTCGGGATTTTGGTTTTTGGCTTCGGCCTTGTGACCTAACAAACTGTATGTGGCAAGTTAGGGGACCATGGTTTGGTTTTTGGTTACTCTTTGGGACAATTTTGGGTCCGTTGGAGTGGTTTGTTTTTTTTTGTGGAATGTCAATTTCAAGATTGTGGCTTGATTTGGTGCATGGGGTTGGATGGTTTGGATTTCTTTTTGGAAGCTCATGAAGCTTGGAATTTTTTGTATGGTCCAATCAACTCAAGAGAGGCATGGAACCATTTTTGTATGCTCTTGGTAAGAGAAATTTTGACTAAAAGCCACTTTTAGTGCCTAGGTGGTCAAACCTGGCTCATACGGGCTAACCCATGGGACCTTAAGCTTTTAAAAATAGCTTAGATCTCATGTGGTGTCATTTTGTAAAGAGTATCTAAAAATATCCCTTTTGTGTAGAGAATATCTAAAAATATCCTTACTTGGAGAGAATCTCTCAAGTTTCCTTGATTTTGGGAGAGATTTTCTCAAAGTATCTTTCTTTGGGAGAAAGTTTCTCAAATCCCCTTTCTTTTTGGAGAGAATTTCTCAAGAATCTTCTCTTTAGGAGAGAATATCTCAAATCTCCCTTTCTTTTAGGAAGTTTGCTAATTTTTAGCACTTACCTCCTTGCTTTTTCCTCCTTTTCTCTTTTGGTTTGCTTTCTCTATAAAAGCAATGGAGATGGGTTTTCTTTCTCTTGTTGCTTTCTTTTTGCAAAAACCCTCAAGAGTGCTCCAAGAATTTCTCAAGGATCTTCAAGCTTTCTTCTCCTTCTTCTCCATGGCTTCAAGTAGGTCTTCTTTTTCTAAGAAAACCCCATGTAGATGTAGGAAAGTTTCCTTTTCTTTGTTTTGTTTTTTTTTTCTTTTTCTTTTCTTTTTTCTTTTCTTCTTTTTTTTTTCTTCTCTTTTTTTTTCTTTTACGTGTTTTCCTTTCTCTCTTTTTTTTTTTTTTTTTTTTTTTTTTTTTTTTTTTTTTTTTTTTTTTTTTCACGTGCTTTTTTTCCTTCTTTTTCTTTTTTTGCACGTTTTGCTCTTTTTTCTTTTTTTTTTTTTCTCTCTCTTTTTTTTGTGCTGTACGGACAGGTCCGTACGGACCTGGCCGTACAGCCACGTGGCCTGTGGGCCACGCCCCATGGGCCAGCCCCTTTCTCTCTTTTTTTTTTTTTTTTTTTTTTTTGAAGAGGTTTTTTTTTGTTCTCTCATTTTTTTGCTTACCATGATATGAGGTTTATGCAATTCAAGATGATCATGCATTCTTTTTTCTCTTTTTTTTTTTAAATGCATCAAGATAAAAGGCTAGAATTTCTAGGTCAAGTCAACATGGATTTTGACTTAGACAAAGTTTGATTGGTTTTGACCAAATTGGGTTGGAATTGGTCAAACTTTTGTCAAAGTTTTCCTAGCATCTAATGCATGATGGTTTTATGCATGATTTTTGGTAAATGGAATTGGGAGCATGATGATGCATACCTCGAATTTTTCTTGCAAGTCTTGGGATTTTTGGAGCTTGCAGCAATGTTGAGCCCACTTCTCCAGTCTTGCAGAATTTCGAGGGGCTTTGCAAGTTTTGGAATTTTGAGCTCGCAGCAATGTTGAGCTCATCTTCAAGTTTCCTTTCTTTTTTGGGGTGCCTCCCTTTTCTTCGAAATTGCCCCGGAACCATGCCAAAATTTCGCTAGGATTTTTTTTATAGCAAAATTCTGTCATTTGGTGTTTGATTTCTTCCTTTCTGACTTTTGCAGGTGGTTCCTCCAGAACGAACAAGGGTAAGGGCCTTGTTACTGATGCACCTTGCCGATCTGCCAGATCTTCCAATGCGGCCGTTCAACAGGCGTGGGAAGAGGTTGATGGGAATCTCCGAAAAAAGACTCGGGAGCATGAGCGATGGCAACTTCTTTGGGAGGAATTCCCCCGTGCTGAAGATGGATCGCGGTTTTCTGCCGCATTTTATGGCGGCATCTTGAAGAAGCGTGGCCTGGAAGCTTTGGAGGCTGAGGCCAAGAGTCTGCTCGAGGACCTTAGTCTTTGGTTGAAGACCATGATGGACTGAGCTTTTGACAAACTTTCTTCTTTCATTTTTTTTTTGGTACCTCCATGTATAAACATTTTGGCACTCTATTTTTTGTATCCCCTTGTTCTACTTAGATTCATTTTTGTTGAAAAATAAGCAAAAGTTGAATGGGAATGTTTGTTTGAAAATCTTGATCAAAAGGTTATCATTTTGTGAAAATCTTTTGTCAAAAGTGTTGTTTGGCATGAAAGCCAGATTTTGGTGGCGTGAAAGCCAAATTTTGGTGGCGTGAAAGCCGAAAATTTTGAAGGTGGCATAAAAGCCGATTTTGGTGGCGTGAAAGCCAAATTTTGGTGGCGTGAAAGCCGATGTGGCATGGCATGAAGCCGATTTTTTGTTTTTGGCGTAAAAGCCGAATTTTGGCATGAGAGCCGATTTTTGTTTTTGGCGTAAAAGCCGGATTTTGGCATGAGAGCCGATTTTTTGTTTTTGGCGTAAAAGCCGGATTTTTGGCATGAGAGCCGATTTTTGTTTTTGGCGTAAAAGCCGGATTTTTTGAAAACCAAGTTTTGTTTTGTTGGCATGAGAGCCAGATTTTGTTTTGATTTTTGGCGTGAAAGCCGATTTTTGGCATGGAAGCCGAGTTTTTTTGGCATGAGAGCCGATTTTTTTGGCGTAAAAGCCGGGTTTTTGGCATGAGAGCCGATTTCTTGTTTTTGGCATGAGAGCCGATTTTTGGCATGGAAGCCAAGTTTTTTGGTTTTCAAAAATGCAAGTATCGACTAAGAGTCGCCTCCCTGCTGAATGGTATTGCAAGTATCGATGGAATGTCGCCTCCTTGCTCATTCGGTTGCGAGTATCGATGGAATGTCGCTTCCTCGCGAAGTTGGGTGCAAGTATCGACTAAGCGTCGCTTCCCTGCTTTTC
>QPKB01000263.1:0-50298 GCA_003546025.1 Camphora micrantha
TTCATTAGGATCAAGTGTTTTGGAACTCTTGATTAGGTGTAAAAACCTAGAGTCAAAACCCTAGTGTTGTGTTTCATAAAAATCATTAGAATGGATTCCACTATGTTAGATTGTTTAGATTCTTGTGTAGATTCTTCTAGACCCCTCCTTCTTCCATCTATTGGAGATTCAAACCTTCTAATTAATGAATCTCAATTTGACTTAAAAGAAGAAGAAAATGATGAAAATGAAGATGACCTTCAACAAGCTTATGATGAATTATATACATTATCCTTAAAGCTTGATAAGAATAATAAAAGATTTATAGAAGAATCTAAAAGACTAAACAAAGAATTAGTTTCTTCAAAAGATGAACTTAGAGAGAAAGAAGAATTAATAAATTGTGTAGAATCTAAGTTCATGATCTCTTTACATAACCTATCTAATGTTCAAGATGAACTAAATGAATTAAAGATAGGATGTGATGATCTTAATAAGGAAAATTCAAATCTAAGAGATCAAGTACAAAGGCAAGACAAAAACATTAACAACCTAGAATCCAAGTTGACTACTTCTAAGGAAAATTTATCTAATACTCAAAATAAGATAAAAACTTTAGAACTTGGATCTAATGTTATTAATGAACTTAAATTTGAGTTAAAACTTGCCCATGAAGAACTAAACAAATTTAAGGGAATTGAAAATGAACTAACAAAAGTTAGAAATGAAAATTCAACCCTTAAAACCCAAGTCACTCAACTTGAAAGCTACAAACAAAAGTATGAGTGCAAATTTACCCAAAGTGAAGAAAAATTTGAAAAGTTATTTAAATTGGGTAAATCTCAAGGAGATAGGACGGGTCTTGGTTACAATAGGAATATTTCACATGACCCTAAATTCACCAACACTTTTGTGAAAGGTGAGTCCTCATTCTCTAGCACTCACACTTCCTTGCCCATAACTAAATGTAATTATTGTGGCATTGAAGGGCATTTTAGGTTTGAGTGCAAATT
Organism: Camphora micrantha; assembly: GCA_003546025.1. Lineage (NCBI taxonomy): Eukaryota > Viridiplantae > Streptophyta > Magnoliopsida > Laurales > Lauraceae > Camphora > Camphora micrantha. The sequence goes on from QPKB01000263.1 coordinate 993, forward strand.
AAGAAGAAGCCATGTGTCTAAACCCATCTTTGAAGTCAAAGAAGTAAGATCAAACTCTATGAAGGGTAAGACACTAAATATCAAAAAGAAACTCCAAGAAAATCAAACAAGTTAAATCAATTAAAAAGGAGTCTCCTAAGATAGATTCTAAAAAGGGTAAACAAGTTAATCCAAATATAAAAGAATCTATCAACAAAAAGCTTCTCAACCTATCTCCCTTAATTCAAAATATGAAAGAACTTTTGAATAAAGTTGCAAAGTTAAATCTAAAATTCAAAAGTAAATTAAAGGGAGGGAATAAAAAGAAAAGAAATCAATCCCCTAAGAATCACCAACCTCAAAAGACTATTCACCAACCTAAGCTAAATTTAGTCAAATCTAAACATAATGGTGATAAGTCTAAATTGAAAATCTATCAAGTCAAATCTCCTAAAGTTGGTGAAACTTTTAACCTAGACCTCAAAGATCAACCCTCTCAAGACCTTAGGTGGATTCCTAAAGTTATATACTTAGTCAAACCTTAGGGCCTTGAACCCCATTGACCAACCTATCCTTTATAGTTAAATCTTTTTGTTGGTCATGATCATTTGCATTTATGTTCTTTCATTAGTTACATTTATTTAAATGCAATGTTTATTTATGATCAATTGATTTTGTTTTCATGTACTTATCTAGTTACATATCATGGTTTTCAAAATCATTTGATTATAATTTCATCATGGTAGATTTGCTTTTTGCTCTCATTTAGGTATATCTCTTGCATTGCATTTCTATTCATGATCAATTGATTGTGATTTCAAAAGCTTTCTTAGCTAGATTTTTCATGATCAATTGATGTTGGAAAATCATTTGATGAATGTCATAGTTAGATCCTTTTTGTAAATCAAATGATTTGAAGCAATTTAAGTTTTCCATTGATTTTCAAGATATATCTCATGGTATGGAAAATTTGTGAGTGTCTATTGTTTTATAAATTGAAAATTTACAATAGTACACTTCTTGTTTTTCAAAATCACTTGCTCATAATTCTATAAATGATTCTTCGTTGGAATTTCATATATTAAAGTGATTTGAAAAACTTTGGAAAATGTTCTAAGCTTTATTGGTTGTATTTATAGAAACATTTTCCTTGAATTTATTTCCTTGTGCTTAATTATGATTTTATCATTTGAAAGGAAATAATTTTTACAAACAATTTGCATATTTGCTCATTTAGTTACATTCTTTTTATGCAAATTGATTTTGATATCTTACATTGCATGATTGGATATGGTTTCATTGATTTGCATGTTTGTGTCTAACTTGGTATATATTTTCATTAATGCAAATTGATGATTGTTTATGTGCTTTATAGTAAAATCTTTTGTTTTATTATCATTTGAGCCTAATAAGTACATATGTGATTTAATGTGCTAAGTTCATTTGGTGTAGACCTCATATCCTTTTCCATTGCATTGTAAGCTTAATACATTTGCTAAGAGTGGAGATGTTGCATGATAGATTGATTCCCTTAACTTCATGCCTACTTGTGCTCACATAGTTATATTCTTTATTGATGATATGGTATGAGTTAGATCTTGAGTGTTGATTGATTCTCTCTATGCAAATGTCAATTCGTTCTATGTATGGTTGTGTTATTTATTATATTTGTAGAAACCATACTAGAACTAAAATCCATCCTCTATGCCTTCTAGTCATTTCTTTTTGGATGGTTATGATGTTGTTTCATGTATATTCTCTTAAAGATGTCATTCTTATACATGTTTCAACTTCATAGTAGTGATCTTAATCATATGAACCTCTTTGAAATCCATTACTTGTATTTTATAGTTATATCTATTGTTTGATGGATATCTTAGATGTTGAATTCATATGATTTTGACACTTTGTAAATTGCATGCTTCACCAAGTAATATTCTTTTGCATTGCAATTTATCTTGTTCATCACTATGCTCATTAATTATATCTTTAAAAGTGATGAATATCCATTTATGATGCTTGATGGAATTTTGTATTTACCACATTCTTGCTCTTAATCATGTTTTCAAATTCAATTGGTTTCAATTGGTATAATTTTCGATTGTTGTAATATCCAATTGGAATCATATCTTGAGAATGTGATAGACCGTGTACATTGGATTGAACTTTATAGTAATATGTTTACATTCCATGTCACATTCCATTAGCATCATAATTTTCATGTTGCCACCTCTCTTGTTCATATAGGTATATCTCATGACCACCATGCTTATGTGTTCATAATATTGGTTGGTTATTAGTTGAGGTTGGCTTCATGATTGAATTTCATTTCATTCATCTTGCACTTGATAGTCATATTTAATGATTGGATGAAATGAATTCAAAATTTTCATAGCATATGATTTTCATAAGTTATATTGATTGATGCTATGATTAGTAAACCCCATAACATCATGGATAGCTCTAATTTGGATTTTTCCCTAATAGGTAAATTCCTTAACTCCATTTTAGAGTGATTGTTTTAATAGTCATATCCTTCAATCTCAATTGGTATATTTGTTTTATATATATATATATATTCCAATTGGTATCCATGATCGCTTTTCTCCATGGCCTTGCTCTTTATATTGGCAATTTGATCATATTGAGCTATCTAGTTATATGTGTCTAATTCTTTCCTTGAAGTTTTTCCTCAATTGGTAAAACCATCTTCTTCTTGCTCCAAATAGTTAAACACTTGTCAAAAGTTTGACAAAAGAAGAGAATGGATTGAGGGGGATGTAAACCTTCATAGGAAGTGTTAGTTTTTGATCAAATTGGCCTTTGTATTGGCTTTGAACCCTTAGAGACTTCTAACCATACATGATGGCCTGTTATATATTACATTTTCGTTTTCTTTTGTTAACAGGTGCTACTAAAAGGTATTGTCTTTATTTCATGTGTGTAGGTACCTTTGCAATTTAATGTCAAAGGGGGAGAGAGCAATCAAGTTGTCTCAAGAGGGTGAGAATGTCCATACATCCTAAAGGGAGATATTGTATGATCTTCTACAAGGGGAGAGAATGCATATCTTGCCAAAAGGAGAGAGTGCAGGGTCAAAGGGGGAGAGTTGATAGAAGAGAAAGCTTGGGAGCTAAAGAAGATGCTTGGCTATTGAAAAGAAAGCTTGAAGGATGATCAAGCTCCAAGCATCAAGAAGATTGAAGAAAAAGAACTAGAAGCCCAAGCTAAGAGAAGGAGCATCCAAGAAGATTTCAAGACTTGTCCAGCTTAGGGGGAGCTGAAGACTTGATGTGTAATTTCAGTGTTGAGTAAGGTTTGCCATCAAATTGCAAAGGGGGAGATTGTTAGGGATTTTGTATTTGCAATTTGATGGATGCATAATCATTTCAGCATCATTTGAATTTACACATTTGCATTGTTTTAGAAAACTTGAAATCTTGATTTACTCATGCATTGTTTTAAATCTTGTAAATCATATGTTTTATGCATGATTTGTTTTTAATCTTGGATGCATTTATTTTGGAAAAGAAGTTTTATAAATCAAGCTAGCCAATGGTTTTAAGAAGTTTCAAATCTTTTTGGCTTTGTATGTTTCATGATTTTAAAAGAACTTAGATTGAATTAAAATCATGATTCCAAGCTTGGTTTAATGGCCCAAAACTTCCCACAAGAAAATACTTTAAAATATGCAAGAAATGTGCATTTTGTGGGGAAGTTGGTCCCAGGCCCGGGTCGATCGCGCAGTTATAGTGTTTGCGTGAGTTAGATTTTCAATTTCATATCCGCCTAATTAAGAGGCATATTAATTGAGCTTAAATTGTATCTCTTTGAGTGTTTGTGTAGACACTTCTTTGAGAAGAAATCTTCATCTTGTAAAGGTTATTGCTTAGCCTAAGAAAAGCATTGTGTAAAGGTTATTGCTTAGCCTAGAAAAGCATCTTGTATAGGTTGTTGTTAAGCCTAGAAAAACAACATTGTTAGGTTATTGCTTATCCTTGGAAAGCATATTGTAGAGGTTATTGCTTAGCCTTTTCAAAAGCATAAATAGTGGAAATCCGGTGGGGTGTTGAGACACAAGCCGGTAGTGGATGTAGGCATTGAGGCCGAACCACTATAAATCATTGTGTAGTGGTGTTTGCTTTGTGGTGATTGATTTGTTTAAGCTTCCGCATATTGTTTGTTAATCATCACTTGTGACTAGTTGTTTGTTAACAAATTAAAATTGGCCATAATTAGTCATTTAGTGTAGATCACCCTATTCACCCCCCCCCCCCTCTAGGGTTAGGATCCCGGACTTTCACCAAGGAGAACAAGTGGGTATGTATTTGTTTAGGAGTAGTTGTTTTATCGATTTTAGAAATAAATTATTATGATTTGACTTGTATCGGTTCAGGTTTTGAAATTTAAAGGCACCACTAAGCTTAGGTTACCTTGTTGGGCTGATCACCCGACTTGGGATCTTTAAATTATTTGCCAACTGCAGTTGGACTCTGTCTGCTTCGGCCATGGCAACGGTTCTGTATTCCGGTCCCATGGGTAGTGGCAACTGTTCTGTATTCCGGTCCCACGGGTAGTGGCAACGGTTCTGTATTCCGGTCCCACTGGTAGTGGCAACGGTTCTGATTTTCGTCCCACTTTATGTGGCAACAGCTCTGTTTGTTCCAGTCCCACGGGTAGTGGCCACGGTTTCTGTTTGCTCTTGATACTTCGGTAATAGGAGAATATAGCTATATGTGGATTGCCAGTGTTTTTACTCAGTATATTATGTCTCTTTAAAATTGTTAATGGTTTAGAAATTGTTTAATTATTTCATCGATATTCATGTTTAGGCTTTTAATTGTTTTATAATGTTTTTCATAATGTTTTATAAATATTTATCACCCTTTATCTGTTTATTTGTTTGCCAGATCGTCATGTCTGATACTCTCTTGTTTGGTGCCAGATTTCGACCCCCCATTGCCTTTTAGACGGTTTGAGCAGGGACGGCGGTTGAGCCGTCGGTTGGACGTGAGTGGCTACCCAACGATGTCATCTAGATGTCGCTTTTGGCGCCGGAGTTCGTAACGTAATTTGGGTAGCATTTTGTTTAGTTGGTTATTTTTGGACGGCTTTTATTAGCCGTTTTCTTTTAGGATTTTTCATGAATATATTTGTATAATTTGTAACTTGAACATATGTGGGAAATGAATTGTCCTATTACTGCCAGCTCAGTATTTTATGATTTTAGATTTGTTCTATTCTGACTATAAGCCTTGATTTGATGGCTTTATGTTAGTGGTTGAGTGCGACACGGAACCCGATGGCCACGGGCTCCGAGCCGCAACGCCACATCAGCTTCCGCGAAAATTTCAGGTTGTGTGGAATTTTGTAATCCTCACACACGCAGATCTTGGGGAAAGAAAAAAAAAATTTAATTAACCCCAAATCACACTCCCCGAGATCGGTCGCTGCAAGATCCCGGTTTTGGGGCGTGACACATTGTTAGGGCCTGACCTAACATCCAAGTCTCATGGAACCAACATGCATGTGACCCAGCCTAGAACTACTTGTAGTTTGTTTAGTTATTTTCAGTTTCCTCCTTTTCTAGATGTAATTGCTTCTAGTTTTTTCTTATCTTTGTTAATTCGTTATTAGAGGTTATGGGTAGGTAAAGGAAGAGACTGTTAGATGCTGGTCGAGTGTTCCATATGTTAGCAAGGACAGCAGTAAATGAGTGTGAAATGTTTTTCTCTCTTCAGTCTCTTTGTAAGTACGAGGACCCCCTATCCCTCTTATTTGTGGGTGTAACTACGTCCCAAAACCTACCATTATCCTATGGTCAACATCTTCATCAATCTCTCCAGTTTTGCTAATTTTGAGCCAAGATAACGGAAAGAATCACTTTGTGGTATCTCTCTGACTTCAATTTTCACCAGTAGTTTCAGCTCTTTGTAAATGCCCAATAAAGTTGCAATCCACATATGTCGCGACCCCGGATCGAGACCCGGGCCCCGCGATGATGGTTGTTGCAATAAGATGACTAATTTCCCACAGGTTCCCGCAGTGAGGGTTCCGAGGACACGGATATCCGGCTCACACGATCAAATAGGCGGAAGCATGTAGCAAATCGCGTCGTAACAAATATATATAAACATATACATCATTGAGAACAAAATATCAGAAAAGGAATTATAGCATGACATTCCCATCATAGTTCAAGTTGCAAGGTTTAACAAAGTATGTTAACTTATTACATCCCAAAATAAGAGGCCAACAAAGGCCAATACAATAATCAAAAGTATATAAAACCCAAAACATGATAATTCGAACTCATGACCCACCCTGACGTCTAGATGACGTCGTCGGGTTGCCACTCGCGAGTTAGGGTGGGCTCAACAGCCTCCTCCGGGCACTCCTCCTCAAAGGCCAAACCGCATGCACCTGGGCACCAAATAACAAGCATCAAACACAACGGTTTGGCAGGTAATCAATTTAGGCATGAGCATTGAATAATCTTGTTTAATTGAAAACATATAAAAACAATTTACTGAACTTAAACTACATACTTGACTGAAATACGTTTCAACATTAGTGACAAACTAGCATGCGTACATAATATATCATGAATCGTAAATCCACAAAGAGCCCATCCTTTCTCTATCATTTATAATGAACAGAGTAAGCACGCACGACAAGCACGATTTATACATAATATAACAAGACACGATTCCCACAAATACGGGATTCCGACCACGGAACCGGACACACACGATGTGTAATAAAATACACAACTAATCTGCAGATAGTCCACATGTTTAAGGACCCCCGGACAGTAGATCAGACTGAAAGGGCAGTCCAAGCTCTATGGTGTTCACTTGAATTCATGAATGCATAAAATATGCAAAACACGATACAAACACGTCGGAATAAAAGGGGAAATCACTTATCAAAACAAGACAAGGCACGACTAGCAAAAATGCATAATATATATGCTCACAACTTAAGACGTGATTCCCATTTGATACTTGAAACAAATCTTCAAACGAGCTTAAAACTTGCATTCAAAGTGAGTACACGATATTACCTATTGTGTTAAACCAAAGTTCAAAACACAATGATTTCATCAAGCATATACTCAGGCTATTCATTGACCCTTGTGTGATTGGGACTCTGTTATTAAGATAAAAGAATTGGTGTCCCCGAAGTCGGTTCATATATTGGAGTTCCAATTTCACAATGTCAGGTTAAAGTCCTTAACAAAACCTAGTTTTCAAATCTTTAGAAAGTATAGAAATGGGGTAAAATTTCTAAAAACTGGGATTTGACAGGTCGCTCGAGCGGTCTGGACAGTTTGCTCGAGCGAGAGACATTTCACTCGGGCGAACAAGGTTTTGTCTTGAAACTGGCCAGACAGTGGGCAGTTCGCTCGAGCGAACCAAAGGTCGCTCGAGCGGACAACCCTTTGTCTGCGCTCGGACCAGGCAGTGGCCTGGTTGCTTGAGCGGACACATAGGTCGCTCGAGCGAACAGGCTGCTGCTTGTGCTCGTACCAGGCAGTGGCCTTGTCGCTCGAGCGAACCTGTAGGTCGCTCGAGAGAACAAGCTTCTGCCTGTGCTCGCTGAGTGCAGAAATTTCACTCTTCAAACATGGTTCATAAGCCAATTCCTCCCTCCATCTTACACTTAGACCATCTGAAGTCCCCTGAGCCTCCATGCTCTCCAAGGGGTCAAATTCACATTCCCATATCCTTCATTCCATTATCATAATCATTCAAATCCCATTCTTATCAAAACAAACTCAAATTTCTAAAGGGGTAAGACTTACATACAAATAGAAAATCTGAAAACTTGTAAGGTTACATAACATCATTATACCTACTTGAGAAAAATCACAAAATGAGAGTCCAACAAAACATGACATTAATAATAAATGACAAATCATATAGAAATTTCAAGAGAAGTAGTGAAATCCATAAACACACATGCACGAACAACCTATAGAGATTACTTGCCTTTGCCCAAATGCTAATATAAACTCCTTCAAGCACTCCTACCCAAGAGCTAAGTCAAGAGCTACAAAAACCCCATGAAAACCATTCAAAAACTCACCCAAACATGCAAACAAGAAACCCATTTTAAAATGGGTGTTGAAAGTTAGAAAAATAAGATTCTTAAGAGTCAAAAGGACTCCATTGAAGAGATGGGTTGGAGCTCTTACCTAGAGGTGTCCAAACAAGAAGTGAGGAAGAAGATGGAGAGCTTGGCCAACCAGAAATCCAAAGCAAATGGCGTCAATAGAAAGCTTGGGATGAGAGGAAGAAGATGATGGTCTTGGAATTTCTTTTGGAGGTCTCTAGCTCAAGCATTCAAGAGGAGGGAATGAAGAGAAAAGAGGGTTTTAGCCCTAGGCCAAGAAAGTTGCAGAGATTGGGGGAAATGGAGAGGAAGAGAGGGTAAAGTAACTTAAATACATTGTAAGTGGGTCCCTCAAGTGCTAATTCATGCATGTGTGAAAACATGGTCTTGCGGGCCTCCAATGAAGTTGACGAAGAAGGATAAAATGATCCTTGAAAAATCTAGTTTCCGAAAAGTATATTTTTGACAAGTTTTTGAGATTTCGAAAATTGTGTCCAGATTTGGGTGTGAAAAGACAACTTTTTACCCTTTGGCCCAAAACTTGAGTTTCTAGGCTTCAAACGCAGACGGGCTAAACACAAAAGTTGTAAATAATCATAAAACCATTCAAATGAAATGAAATTCACGATTAACACAAAACTCAACACGATCCTCTCATGCTTGCACGTACACCCAGGCCTTCCTGAGTGTGTGTAACTAACATTAAATGTCCTCAAAACTCCCCAAAACTATGTTCATGACTAAGACTAATGGAATTCTAACCCACGGTAACTAAACCCACTTAGGACTAAGCACACATTAAGAAAACACTATTGGGTTAATCCTGGGTTGGGGTTTGACATCCTCCACCCCTTAGCATTTTTGGTCCGCCAAATAAATTAAACTTTTACCTCAGGTAACAAGTGTGGGTATTTTCTCTGAACTTGATCTCTCAATTCTCAAGTGGTTTCTTCTGGTTCATGATTTTCCCAGAGTACCTTGACCCAATGAATTGTCCGATTTCACAGTTCTTGCTCCTTGGTATCAATGATCTTGGTCGGCTTTTCCACATACGCAGCATCTTCTCGAATCTCCAAAGGCTCGTGTTGTAGGATATGAGAAGGACTAGAAACATACTTCTTAAGCATGGAAACATGAAATACATTGTGTACCCCAGAGAGTTCCGGTGGTAACGCAAGCCTATAAGCAACGTCCCCAATTTTGCTCAAAATCTCGTACGGACCAATAAATCTTCTTGACAACTTACCCTTCTGTCCGAACCTCAGAGTCCCTCTGATGGGTGAAACCTTCAAGAACACTTTGTCACCCACTTGAAACTGCAATTCTCTTCGGCGAGTGTCAGCATAACTCTTCTGTCTACTTCGGGCGACTTTCAAGCTTTCCTGAATCAATTTGACCTTGTCACTAGTTTCTCCAACTATAGTCGGTCTGTGAAAGCTACGTACACCGACTTCTTCTAGCAAACTGGAGTTCTGCATCTTCTGCCATAGAGTGCCTCGAAAGGTGCCATACCAATGCTGGAATGGTAACTATTATTGTAAGCAAATTCACAAAGTGGTAAGCACTCATCCCATTGGACTTTGAAATCTAGCACACATGCACGCAACATGTCTTCAAGAGCCTGTATCGTCCGTTCTGACCAACCGTCTGTCTGAGGATGAAACGCTGTACTGAATTGGAGTTTGGTACCCATAGATTCAAGAAGAGTCTTCCAAAACCTCGAAACAAATCTGCTATCTCTATCCGAAGTGATGGAGACGGGTTGACCATGTTTACTAACAATCTCATCAACAAATAATTTTGCAAGTGGTGCCATATGCATCATATTCCCTATCTTCATTGGGATAAAGTGGGCAGACTTGGTGAGACGATCCACAATAATCCATATTGCATTATTCCCCTTCTTAGTATTTGACAAACCAGAGACGAAATCCATGGTGATATGTTCCCATTTCCACTCCGGAATCTCTAACGGTTGTAGTAAACCTGGGGGTTTCTGATGCTCTGCTTTGATCAACTGGCAAGTTAAACAACGAGATACAAAAGCTGCTATCTCTCTCTTCATGTTGTTCCACCAAAATCTATTCTTCAAAATTCTGATACATCTTCATGCTACCCGGGTGCATGAAGTATCTTGTGTTGTGGGCTTCAGTCATTATTTCTTCCTTCAGATCATCCACATTTGGTACACACAACCGATTACGAAAGTACAATACTCCATTCACCATCTTGAAATTTGGACGTTCTGTGAAACCTTCTTTTGAGAAGATGTGGCCTAGAAAAGCGACTTGCTCTAACCAGAATTCACATTTACTGAGTTTTGCATATAACTGGTTGTCTCTCAAAAGCTGCAATGATGTCCTCAAATGTTCTTCGTGGTCTTCTCTACTGTTGGAATACACGAGGACGTCATCAATAAACACTACTACAGAGTGGTCCAAGTACTGTGCAAACACTTTGTTCATAAGGGTCATGAAGACTGCGGGTGTATTGGTCAATCCAAAGGGCATTACTAAGAACTCATAATGCCCATATCTAGTTTGAAAAGCCGTTTTCTGCACATTCGAATCTCTAACTCTCAACTGGTGATACCCAGACCTCAAATCTATCTTGGAAAAGTACGCTGCTCCTTGCAGTTGGTCAAACAATTCATCTATCCTTGGCAAAGGGTACTTGTTCTTGACAGTCATTTCATTCAATTTTCTATAATCAATACACATTCTCAAGCTTCCATCTTTCTTTTTCACAAATAAAACCGGTGCAATGGAGCCATCCTATAAGGTGCAATGGAGATCGGAGTTGTCCCTGGAAGAAGCTCGATTGTGAACTCAACTTCCCTAATTGGTGGCAATCCTGGGATTTCTTCTGGAAAAACATCCAAAAATTCGCACACAACGGGGATTCCCTCCACCCTTTGGGATTGTTTATCCTCCGTGATAAACGCTATAAAAGCTTCACATCCACTTTGTATCAATCTGTTTGCCTTAAGCACCGAAATAAATCCTGCTCTAGTCGGTTCTCTGTTTCTCGAAACATCAGTCCTGCTTGTTCTCCTTGCAATCTGAATGTAATGGTTTTGCTAAAACAGTCCATGGTGGCATGATATGCTTCTAACCAATCCATGCCTAAGATGATGTGAAAATCATGCATGTCTAGCACAATAAGGTTGCCTGGTAAATTAACATCTCCTAACAAAACTGAACAATTAGGGTAATAGGTTCTACACTCAACCTGTTTACCTACTGGTGTTGTAACAATCAAAATGTAATCCAGTTGACTATGTGGTGCATCAATCATCTTGACAAACATAGGAGATATAAAAGAGTGTGTTGATCCAGGATCAAATAAAATCTATGCTTCTACTCCACAAACAAGAAGTTTACCTTCTACCATGTCTCCTGCAGCTTCAGCATCCGCACGATTGAGATTGAATAAACGGCCTTGCTACTGTGGTTATGTTCTGTGCCTGATTCTGTCTGCCTTGGCGATTCCTATTATGCTGAGGGGGATGAAAATCCTGATTCTGCACTGGTGGTCTTGCTTGTTGCTGTTACTGAGGTGGCCTAGCCTGATTCTGAATTGGTGCTTGATTCTGAGGAGCTGTTTGCCTCTACTGCTGGTTCCTGTTAGGTTGATTCTGAAGTTGTGGGCAATCTTTGATTGCATAGTTCATTGCCCCACATTTGAAGCAAGCACCCGTGGCTTTGCGACATTCATGAGTTTCATGGTTCTTGCCACAGTGAGCACAACCTTGCCTCACTTGATTCTGCTCCTGCTTTGGTTTCTTGTTGTGGTGTTGTTGCCTCTGATTCTATTGCTGATAGTGTTGCTTCCTGTCCTATATGATCATATAGTTTATGTCTTCTGTCGCGACCCCGGACCGAGACCCGGGCCTCGCGACGATGGTTGTTGAGGTAAGATGATTAATTTCCCAAAGGTTCTCGCGGTGAGGGTTCCGAGGATACGGGACAACCAGCTCACACAATCAAATAGACGGAAGCGTGCAGCAAATCCCGTCATAACAAACATATAATAACACATACATCATCAAGACCATAATATCAGAAAAGGGGTTATAACAAGACATTCCCATAGTAATTCAAGTTACAAAGTTAACCGGGTGTATTAAGTTGTTACAACCCAAAGTAAGAGGCCAACAAAGGCCAATACAATAACAAAAGTATGAGAACCTCAAAACGTGATGATTCGAACTCATGACCCGCCTCGACGTCTAGATGACATCGTCGGGTTGCCACTCGCGAGCTAAGGTAGGCTCAAAAGCCTCCTCCGGGCACTCCTCCTCAAAGGGATAACCTCCTGCACCTGGGCACCAAAATACAAGCATCAAACTCAACGGTTTGGCAGGTAATCAATTTAGGCTTGAGCATGAATAAGACTGTTTAATCGAAAACATATAAAACAATTTATTAAACCAAGAATGAATACTTGACTGAGATACATTTCAAAATTTATGACAAACTAGCATGCTTACATAATATATCATGAATCGTAATTCAACAAAGAGCCCATCCTTTCTTTATCATATATATAATGAAAAGAGTAAGCACGCACGACGAGCACGATATACATAATATAACACGACACGATTCCCACAAATACGGGATTCCGGCCGCGGAACCGGACACGCACGATGTGTAATAAATACACGACTAATCTGCAGATAGTCCACATGTTTAAGGACCCCCGGATAGTGGATCAGACTGAAAGGGCAGTCCAAGCTCTGTGGTGTTCACTTGAGTTCATAAATGCACAAAACATGTGAAACACGATTCAAACACATCGGAATAAAAGGGGAAATCACTTGTCACAACAAGACAAGGCACAGCTAGCAAAATGCATAATATATATATGCTCACAACTTAAGAAGTGATCCCCATTTGATACTTGAAACAAATCTTCGAACGAGTTTAAAACTTGAATTCAAAGCGAGTACACGATATTTCTTGTTGTATTAAACCAAAGTTCAAAACACGATAATTTCATCAAGTACATGCTAAAGCTATTCATTGACCCTTGTGTGATTGAGACTCTGTTGTTAAAACACAATAATTGGTGCCCCCGAAGTTGATTCATATCTTGGAGTTACAATCACACAATGTCAGGTTAAGGTCCTTAATATAGCCTAGTTTTCAAATCTTTAAAGAGTAAGTAAATGGGGTCAAAATTTCTAAAACTGGGATTTGACAGGTCGCTCGAGCGGTCTGAACAGTTCGCTCGAGCGAACCATTAGGTCGCTCGGGCGATCGAGGTTCTGTCTCGAAACTGGCCAGACAGCAGGCATGGGACAGCCCTCTGTCTGCGCTCTGGCCAGGCAGTGGCCTGGTCGCTCGAGTGAACCCAGAGGTCGCTCGAATGAACAGGCTTCTGCCTATGCTCGCTGAGTGCAGAAATTGCACTTCTCGAAGATGACTCTTAAGCCAAATTTCTCCCTCCTACCTACACTTAGACCACCTGAAATCCCCTGAGCCTCCATGCTCTCCAAGGGGTCAAATTCACATTCCAATAACGTTCATTCCATTATCATGATCATTCAAATCCCATTCTTATCATAACAAATCCAAATTTCAAAAGGGGTAAGGCCTAATTACAATAATGAAATCTGAAAGTTTGGAAAGTTAACTAACATGCTTACCAATACTTGAGTAAAATCACAACATGGAAATCTAACAAAACATAACATTAATACCAAATGACAAATCATATGGAACTTCAAGAAAATTAGTGAAATCCATAAACACACATGCACAATAAACCTATAGAGATTACTTGCCTTTGCCCAAATGCTAACAAAACTCCTTCAAGCACTCCTACCAAAGAGTTAAGCCAAGAGCTACAAAACCCCATGAAAATCATTCAAAAACTCACCCAAATGCAAACAAGAAACCCATTCCGAAATGGGTGTTGAAAGTTAAAAAAACAAGGTCATTAGGAGTCAAAAGGACTCCATTGAAGAGATGGGTTGGAGCTCTTACCTAGAGGTGCCCAAACAAGAAACAAGGAGAAAGATGGAGAGCTTGCCCAACTAGGAACTTCAAGAAAATAGTATCAATGGAAAGCTTGGGATGAGAGGAAGAAGATGATGGTCTTGGAATTCCTTTTGGAGATCTCTAGCTCATGCATCCAAGAGGAGAAAAATGAAGAGAAAAGAGGGTTTTTCTCAGCCCTAGTCCAGAAAATTGCAGAGATTGGGGGAAATGAAGAGAAAAGAGAGGAGAAGGTAACTTAAATGCTTTGCAAGTGGGTCCCTCAAGTGTTAATTCTTGCATGTGTGAAAACATGGCCTTTTGGGCCTCGAATGAAGTTGACGAAGCAGGATAAAACGATCCTCCAAATATCTAGTTTCCGAAAGGTATATTTTTGACACGGTTTTGAGATCTCAAAAATTGTGTCCAGATTTGAGTGTGAAAAGACAATTTTTCCCCTTTGGCCCAAAACTTGAGTTTCTGGGCTACAAACGCAGACGGGCTAAACACAATAGTTATAGATAATCATAAAAACCATTTAAATGAAATGAAATTCACGATTAACACAAAACTAAACACGATCTCCCCATGCTTGCACGTACACCCAGGCCTTCCTAAGTGTGTCTAGTTAACACTACACGTTCTCAAAATTCCCCAAAGCTATGATCAGGACTAAAATTAATCATACTCTAACCCACGGTAGCTAAACCCACTTAGGACTAAGCACACACTAAGAAAACACTAACGGGTTAATCCTGGGTTGGGGTTTGACATCTTCAAACTTGTATGCCCCCTTGACAGCTTCATCATAGGTAGCCGGTGGAACTACCCCAATGGTATCTCTCATGCTGATGGGATTTAGTCCCTCTAAGAATTTGTTGATCTTCTTCTTCTCTGTGCCAATCAGCTCAGTGGCATATCTAGCTAGTCTCTCAAATTTGGTGACATATTCTAACACAGTCATGTTACCCTGCTTAAGCTGCTGGAACTCGAAGGCTTTCTGTCTCTTGATATGAGAAGGAATATACTTGTCTTGGAATTGAGTCTTGAAGGCGGATGCTTCTTCATTGGCCATAGTCATATAGGGTTCCTTTACTGTCTGCCACCACTGATCTGCAAGCCCATAAAACAAGGAGGCTATGAGGTTTACTTTCTGCCTCCCCGTATAAGTAAAGACATCAAAGATCTTCTCAGTGTTGGCCAGCCAATCATCTACTACTAATGGGTTCTCGTTTCCTGAAAACTCCTTTGGTGCCCTCTTTCCGAACCTCTCAAATAAAAAATTAGGGTCATGCTCCCTATTGTTGATGACAATATTTGGGGATACAGGTTGTGCTTCATGTCTATTTTGGAGAACATCCAAAAGCTGCCTCTGAACATGAGCCATTTCTTCATCCTTCTTGCCCATCTGCTCTTGGAATCTAACTTGTGTTTCATTGGCTTGCCTCTGCTATTCTAACATTGCTTGTATAAGTTCCTGAAATTGATTAGCTGTGGGTGTAGCAATCGGATCGGTCTCATTCTGATTACTAGCCGAGGCATTGTTGGGAGGAGCTTTTCTAGGAGGCATTGCTGTAAAACAAAGAGTTAGTACACAATAAATATGGTCAAATGGTTTCCTGGACGTCACACTAGGCGAATCTAACAGACTTATGAACCCTCGCCACGATCCTAAGATCTTTCTAGTTTTGTTTTAAGTACCTGAAACAAGTCCCGCTCTGATACCAGTCCTGTCGCAACCCCGGACTGAGACCCGGGCCCCGCGACGATGGTTGTTGCAATAAGATGACTAATTTCCCACAGGTTCCCGCAGTGAGGGTTCCGAAGACATGGATATCCGGCTCACACGATCAAATAGGCGGAAGCTTGTAGCAAATCGCGTCGTAACAAATATATATAAACATATACATCATTGAGAACAAAATATCAGAAAAGGAATTATAACATGACATTCCCATCATAGTTCAAGTTGCAAGGTTTAACAAAGTATGTTAACCTGTTACATCCTAAAATAAGAGGCCAACAAAGGCCAATACAATAATCAAAAGTATATAAAACCCAAAACATGATAATTTGAACTCATGACCCGCCCCGACGTCTAGATGACGTCGTTGGGTTGCCACTCACGAGTTAGGGTGGGCTCAACGGCCTCCTCCTCAAAGGCAAAACCGCCTGCACCTGGGCACCAAATAACAAGAATCAAACACAACGTTTTGGCCGGTAATCAATTTAGGCATGAACATTGAATAATCTTGTTTAATTGAAAACATATAAAAACAATTTACTGAACTTAAACTACATACTTGACTGAAATACGTTTCAACATTAGTGACAAACTAGCATGCGTACATAATATATCATGAATCGTAAATCCACAAAGAGCCCATCCTTTCTCTATCATTTATAATGAACAGAGTAAGCACGCACGACAAGCACGATTTATACATAATATAACAAGACACGATTCCCACAAATACGGGATTCCGACCACGGAACCGGACACACACGATGTGTAATAAAATACACAACTAATCTGCAGATAGTCCACATGTTTAAGGACCCCCGGACAGTAGATCAGACTGAAAGGGCAGTCCAAGCTCTATGGTGTTCACTTGAATTCATGAATGCATAAAATATGCAAAACACGATACAAACACGTCGGAATAAAAGGGGAAGTCACTTATCAAAACAAGACAAGGCACGACTAGCAAAAATGCATAATATATATGCTCACAACTTAAGACGTGATTCCCATTTGATACTTGAAACAAATCTTCAAACGAGCTTAAAACTTGCATTCAAAGTGAGTACACGATATTACCTATTGTGTTAAACCAAAGTTCAAAACACAATGATTTCATCAAGCATATACTCAGGCTATTCATTGACCCTTGTGTGATTGGGACTCTGTTATTAAGATAAAAGAATTGGTGTCCCCGAAGTCGGTTCATATATTGGAGTTCCAATTTCACAATGTCAGGTTAAAGTCCTTAACAAAACCTAGTTTTTCAAATCTTTAGAAAGTATAGAAATGGGGTAAAATTTCTAACAACTGGGATTTGACAGGTCGCTCGAGCGGTCTGGACAGTTCGCTCGAGCGAGAGACATTTTGCTCGAGCGAACCAACAGGTCGCTCGGGCGAACAAGGTTCTATCTTGAAACTGGCTAGACAGTGGGCAGTTTGCTCGTGCGAACCAAGGGTCGCTCGAGAGGACAACCCTCTGTCTGCGCTCGGACCCGGCAGTGTCCCGGTCACTCGAGCAAACTCATAGGTCGCTCCAGCGAACAGGCTTCTGCCTGTGCTCGTTGAGTGCAGAAATTTCACTTTTCAAACATGGCTCAGAAGCCAATTCCTCCCTCCATCTTACACTTAGACCATCTGAAGTCCCCTGAGCCTCCATGCTCTCCAAGGGGTCAAATTCACATTCCCATATCCTTCATTCCATTATCATAATCATTCAAATCCCATTCTTATCAAAACAAACTCAAATTTCTAAAGGGGTAAGACTTACATACAAATAGAAAATCTGAAAACTTGTAAGGTTACATAACATCATTATACCTACTTGAGAAAAATCACAGAATGAGAGTCCAACAAAACATGACATTAATAATAAATGACAAATCATATAGAAATTTCAAGAGAAGTAGTGAAATCCATAAACACACATGCACGAACAACCTATAAAGATTACTGGCTTTTGCCCAAATGCTAATATAAACTCCTTCAAGCACTCCTACCCAAGAGCTAAGTCAAGAGCTACAAAAACCCCATGAAAACCATTCAAAAACTCACCCAAACATGCAAACAAGAAACCCATTTCAAAATGGGTGTTGAAAGTTAGAAAAACAAGATCCTTAAGAGTCAAAAGGACTCGATTGAAGAGATGGGTTGGAGCTCTTACCTAGAGGTGTCCAAACAAGAAGTGAGGAAGAAGATGGAGAGCTTGGCCCAACCAGAAATCCAAAGAAAATGGCGTCAATAGAAAGCTTGGGATAAGAGGAAGAAGATGATGGTCTTGGAATTTCTTTTGGAGGTCTCTAGCTCAAGCATTCAAGAGGAGGGAATGAAGAGAAAAGAGGGTTTTAGCCCTAGGCCAAGAAAGTTGCAGAGATTGGGGGAAATGGAGAGGAAGAGAGGGTAAAGTAACTTAAATACATTGTAAGTGGGTCCCACAAGTGCTAAGTCATGCATGTGTGAAAACATGGTCTTGCGGGCCTCCAATGAAGTTGACGAAGAAGGATAAAACGATCATTGAAAAATCTAGTTTCCGAAAAGTATATTTTTGACACGGTTTTGAGATTTCGAAAATTGTGTCCAGATTTGGGTGTGAAAAGACAATTTTTACCCTTTGGCCCAAAACTTGAGTTTCTGGGCTTCAAACGCAAACGGGCTGAACACAAAAGTTGTAAATAATCATAAAACCATTCAAATGAAATAAAATTCACGATTAACAGAAAAATCAACACGATCCTCCCATGCTTGCACGTACACCCAAGCCTTCCCGAGTGTGTGTAACTAACATTAAACGTCCTCAAAACTCCCCAAAGCTATGTTCAAGACTAAGACTAATGGAATTCTAACCCACGGTAACTAAACCCGCTTAGGACTAAGCACACACTAAGAAAACACTATTGGGTTAATCCTGGGTTGGGGTTTGACACCACACACACACAACACATACACACACAGATATATATATATATATATTTTGTCTTTGTACCTATTTTTAAAACCTTCGAATTCTAGAGCTTCCTGCCATTTCTCTAGTTTTGCATTCATGCCATCTTTTGATTCATCCATTAATACCAAAAAATATAATTAATTGGATCAAGATTTTACAAGTCCATTTTTAATACTAAGTTGATTTTCATGTCTTGAATTAAAATGCATGAGATGAACTATCAAGGTCATGTTAACTTGTTATTGATATCCTAGGATTGTAAAATGAGGTAGATTCCATCTATGGAACCTTTATGGTTTTTTGTGAACTATCATCTTTAATCTTTCATTTTTTGTCTCTTCGTAAGAAACCATAACATAGGAAGGAATTTTCCGACTTAAGGATGATTTTTGGATGAAAAAAATGCTTGTGATGAGTGTTTTACTTGATGGAAGAAGTAAACGGAGAGTAAAATTTACGTGACATAAAGTTTTACTCGATAAGTGTTTACATTGAAAAGGAGGAAGGGAGAGTCAACTCTCAATGTAAACTCTATGCCACTTGGTTTTACTTTCCCCAACTAGGATACACTACAACAAAAAGCACCATTTGTGACACCCTTTGGTGACAAAAAATCAATGTTGACATGGAACGCACATGAAGGTGACCAAAAAATTTTTTGCTTGTCACGGAAAAGCTTTAACCAAGGTGCCAAATAAAGAGGAGATTCAGTGACAAAAAACTTTTGTCACCAAAAGACAATTTTGGGTGATAAGTACAAACTTGTCACTGAAAGATCTAAATTTCGCGCTGGCGGGCTCCTCCTCGTTTAGGCGCGACGTCGTTTCATGGAGGCAATAAAAATAAGCTAAGTTTTTTGAAACGTCGGTAAAGTTTAATTTTATTTTTAGGAAAATTAAAAATTAGAGGACTTTACATACGAATTTTATTTTTACCGACGCAAATTAGCGTCGGAAAATTTATTACCGACGTTTAATATAAAACGTCGGTAAAGGTTGTTGACTTTTTACTTATTTTTAAATAATGAAAATAATATAATTTTTACCGACCAAAATTCCATTTTAGCGATGAAAAATAAACATCGATAAGTCCACTTCTTTTCCCCTCTCCCGCCTCCCACCAAAAGCCCTTTTTTATCTCAATCTCCCTCTCCCGACTCCCACCAAAAGCCCTCTTTTATCTCTCTCTCTCTCTCTCTCTCTCTCTCTCTCTCTCTATCTGCGCTTCTCTGTAACACCCCGAAATTCCAAGGTTGTAATTAGCTTAGTTAATTGTGTTTTTAGATAATTAAGCTCGTTTATAAGCCAAACAAGTCCGATTAATTATTAGGATAGCGCATGCGAAGTTGAATTGAGATCCGAGCCCGTTTGGGTACAGTAGGGGTGTGTGTCGCCATTTCCGGAAAGTTCCGAGGGGTTTTTAGTATTTTCCGCTTTTTGAGATTTTGTCACCATCAGGTAGATTACCTAATTTTCCGGACTTTGTCCTTCTGTTGTATCTCGATCCGGACCCTCGAACCCGACCCAAAACTTGACCTGACCCAAACCCAGCTAAGTTATTTTATTAATTTCTTAAAAGTCTAACCCGAACCCCACCTAACATAATCCCATGTGGACTCCACCTCACTCACATCATACCCCACCCCTCTTTATCCCACGTGCAAGCCCCCACCCATCACCCATTTCCCCCCCTTTTCTCATTTAGGTCAAAACCCATCTTCCCCTCCATTCTTCATTCCACTCCACAACACAACACAACAGCCCTTTCTCCCCCTTTTTCTTCTTCTCTCATTCTTCCTCCCTCCCTCACGGCTTGCTGCCTCATGCCGTTGGACCACGCCATCACCACCAGCACCAAGCTCTCCTTCCCCTCTTCTCCACTCTCTCATCTCATCTCCCATCTCTCATTTCTCTCACTCATCTCTCCCTCTCCCAAACCGTTGCTTCCTCACCGTCTCGGCGCCACCATCGTCACCGCCGGACTCACCTGCAGCGCCACCAGTCACCGGCGAACCCAACCCACTCCATCTCCCTTTATTTCCCCCATTTTCCATTTCTCTCTTTCTCTCCCTCCCCTGTTTCTCTCTTTCATTCTCTCTGTTTCTCTTTCTTTCTTTGTTTCTCTCTCTCACTCCTCCCTGCCAACGAAAATTATCCACACCCATCCACCATTTCCTTCTCTCTCTCTCTCTCTCTCCACTCACTGCCCACGTGAGTAAACCACCCTCCCTCATTCATCTCACCCATCTCACCCATATCACTCTCTCTCTCTCTTACTATCTTTCTTTCTTTCATTTCTTTCTTTCTCACTCCACTCACTGTCAACATTGGTTGACCTTCTCCCCCACCTATCTCACCATGTCATCATCTCTGTCTCTCTGTTCTCTCTCATTCTTTCTTTCTTTCTTTCATTGTGTTTTCTTCATTCTTCTTGTCAATGGACCACCATGACCCTCCATCACCACCAATCAGTGGGCCCCACAACCTCCGATGATCACCATCATCTCCACGTGGACCCTACGAGCCTCTCATCCCCGATTTCAAGCTTCACTGTTTGGTAAGCCCTTCTTTTCCCTTAGGTCTAGGTTAATGCATTTTAGGTGTAGTAGTGTGTTAGATAGCTTCGAGCTTCCCTTTCTTTTGGTTTATGTTTTAATTTAGTTTTATTTTACTAATTATCCCTTAGGTTTGGTTTGTTGGGCTATGGAGCTAGGATTTAGGGATTTGGGCATTTTCAACCAAATGCAAGTAGATATATATATGTGTGTGTTTAGATTGTTAGATTGTATGGACTCAATCCATCAGATGATGTAATAAATTGGTTAATTTCTTTATTTATCAATAATATCATGCTTTCCTTTCATGAGATGAATGGTGTTTTACTACTTAATACACATGACCAATACATATGACATAAATGGTTCATGAGATGAACTGGGTCCCATTAGTATATTAGATGTGATATATGTGTATGGATGAGATCCACACACGGGAGACATTTGTCACAAATCTTATACTTAAACATCTTCACAACCGGTGATGAGACTGGGCATCTCATCTGATAAGATTGCAGCGCTTTGATCACTAATGTAAGACCCCGACCCGAGTGATCGTGATTAGTGCTTAGTTAGTTTCTTGTTAGTCTTGTTTTGTTTTGTGGATTTTGGTTTAGTTGGTTTAGAGTAGCTTTGAAATAGCTTTGGGGATTTTGAGTGCCTTCGGTATTAGTGGGGCCCTTTGGGGGTTCCTTGTTTATGACTTTACGTGTACTTGAGGTTTTATCTTGGTTTTCTTGATTTGTATTTTATCCCGATTTACTTGTTTTGTTATTACCTTCAACTTTCATGTTGATCCCGTTCCCGTTCGAAACCCCGAAACTTGACTTTTCTAGCTTCAAGGGCAAAACAATACTTTTACACCAAATCTGTACCAAATTATTGTTAATCCCGAAACCCGCGAAACATTAACTTTTTAGAAACTAGATATTTCGACGATTATTTCTTCCTTCTTCGTCGATTTCATCCGAAGTCCCGAAAACCACTATTTCATCCCAACTAGATTACTAGATGGTGGAGCCCACTTGTGTAGCTTATAAAAGAGAACCCATCTCCCTCATTTTCACTTTTTCCAGCAACTTCCTTGAGCCTAGGGTTTCCTTCTCTTCTTCTTGTCCTTCCATCCTCAAGAGACATCACCAAACTTGCACCATCATCTCAAAGGGTTTCATTATCTTCTACTCCACTTCAAGGGCTCTCCATTGGTACCATTTGTGGTGAAACCTCATCTCTCCAAGACCTTCTTCTAGCCTGCTTTGCTCATTAGGAGAACCTATTGGTAAGATCTCTTCCTAATCTTCTAGATTAGTGTTCTTCTAGCCTTAAAGAAGCTACATTTTCATTATTGAAAGCTCTCTCTTCTCCTTCATTGTTTTGACCCATTTTAGGGTTTGTTTTGGGGGTTTTTGTAGAGCTTGTGTTCTTGACTTGCAAAAGTGCTTAGGAGCTATTTTTCCTTTGATTAAAGACTTGAGGCAAGTGGATGTTTTGATATTTTTATCTTTGAATGAGTTTTTGATGAAATGCATTTATGTTTTCACCTAATATTTTGAGGCATTAATGACTTGTTTAGATTGGAAATAAATGCTCATTTTAACTCTTGATAGCTTGTTTATGTCACATATGAGATTGCTAATCAGATTTGGAAAGAATGTAGAAAAGATAGGAAAAATGGAAGGAACCACTGAACTGCTGTAACAGAACCTGTGTTCTGTTACGCAATTCACGCGGTCGACCGGCCAAGGGGCGCGGTCGATTGGCGACACTGGAACAGGCCCCCCTGTTGGGCAACCTGCTGAACTGCGGGGACTGCTGTTGCCCAGTTAGCGCGGTCGACCGGCCAAGGGGTGCGGTCGACCGGCGACACAGAGGTCAGGCTCTCTAGAGCCTGACCAAAACACTATTCACCCATTTAAAGTTACAACTCCCGGTCGACCTGGCCCATGGCGGTCGACCGAGCCCCCTGTGTACGCGGTCGACCGGCCATGGGCAGGTCGACCGGCCCAACTGAAAACATGCTGAAAAACTGACTTTTTACCCAATGCTAGATGGACTTTAAGTGGAACTTAGTGACCCTTTTGTGGACCCTTTTGACTTCTTTTGAGGATGGTTGAACCGACATTTCCCCATGGTTAATCCGGTTGTATCGGTACTTAATCTAGTTCAATCTTGAACGGTACGGAACGACGGGATATCCTTTCTTTTATCTAAATGCGAAATTGGTTTGTTTGGATATCGCGAATTCGTTTTCCTTTCGATGAATGAGCAGGTTGTAAGGTACTACTAGATTAACGTTGTGCTTAGGTTCCCTTCTCTATTAGGCTTTGTTTATTTAAAACTCGATTAAAGTTTGAATACCTAATGTGCATAAAGAGCCCGGAATGTCTCTAAACTCAAGGAGTACCAAGTGATCATCACAATCGACATATGGGGTCCTTATTCACTTGATTTATATCGAATCCCGATACTTGTCCCGAATTTCAAGAAATGTGATTTGTCATTCCCGAAAACATTGAATTTGAAACTAGAGCTTTTGCTAGCCCCGACATGCACTTCCCGTTCGAAAATGAAATTAGTTCTTTTGAGCACCCCGTCCCGCCCGTTTATTTAAGTGCATTACATATGATTTGTACGTGTCTTGTTTTACATGATTTGACCTATGAGTCGGCACCACTAAGCTTGGCTTTCCTTGCCGGTTTGATCTACCGACTTGGACACCATTTCCTGTCCCGCCAGCTGCAGTCTTGGATCCCGCTACCCGGTTATTACCGTGGTCTTGTCCCGATACCCGGTTCGCTACCGTGGTCCCGTCCTGTATTGTATTATATTATGTATATGCTACTTATGTTGCATCTCCTCACTTCGGTGACTGAGACAACATCCCGATATGCTCACATCACTTCGGTGATAGAGGACTTAGCTATGTGTGGTTGCCATCTTGTCTGTTTCTCGTTTCCTTGGATACCTTACATGTTTTATATTGCATATGTATTTGAACAAATGTTTCTCTTGTTTTATTAAACTATTGCTTTGACAGGTTTAGATGTTTTACAAGGTATTTTCTTTATTATTATGTCTTTTCACCCGTTTGCTAAACCGTCGTGTTTGACCCTTGTTTTGGTACTCAGGTCCCGTTGTTGGTCTCCCCGAGGAGGAGCTCGAGGTTGCGGTCGGCGAACCGCAGCGATTAGTTGAGTGGCACGCCGATGATGTCGTCTAGACATTCGGGTGCTTGAGTTGCGTAACACATTTTGGGTTGTGTCTAACCATTCTTTTGGGAAACTTGATACTTTATTCATATTGGCCTTTGTTGGCCTCTATTTTTGGGAACAATGTAATTAAAATACTTTGTTGTAAACCTTAACTTTATTTTGGGGTTATAGCTTTAATGATCATTGCTCATTTTGATACTAGTATGAAACATGCGTTATCTTATATCTTGGACATGAATGTATGAAATAGATTTGCTACATGCTTCCGCACATAAAAGAAATATTCATGTTGATGTGATATCCTCACCGCGGACACCTGTGGGAAATCGCATGTACGAGTGGCATCCTTCTTCATGGACTCGTATACGTTTTGGGTTTTAAATTAATTCAAGCATACATCATACAATAATTATATTATTATTAGTCCCGATCCCGGATTAGGCCCGGTGACCCGGTCCGGGGTCGCGACAACTAAGAGATAGTGTGATTTGTCTCGATCATTAGAATGTAAGATTCTGGATCACGGTGCTGGTACATTGGATGTATTGAAAGACCATGAGAAGTACCTTATGAAATACTGTCTCGAGTTTAAGGTTTGCTCCCATAATTCCCTAGCAATAGGCTCTCAATCCTGAGACATTGATGAACTCAAGTTTCTATCTATTTATTTGCTTTGAGTCACCAATGAGTGAGGCCAATTGTAGGTCAACATCTTGGTGTCTTGGGTACGTGGTAGTAGGACTGTGGGAACATCCAATGGTTAAGATGGAATCTATCTATATTATCCCCTTGTGCCAATTAATGGATTTATCATTAGTAAGTGCGCACCCATCTCGATTAAGAGTTAATTGGATGGTACTGATGATTATTGTGATTAATTGGGGCTCAAGGATAATAAGATGTGGATTTAAATTGGTGGGACAGTTTTAGTCCAGTTAATCCATGGATACTGATAGAGGGGCTTAATTGTGGTAATCGGGAAGTTTAGGGTCTTCATTGTAATTTATTCTTAAGACTGGAGTGCAATTGCATTTATATAGTGGTGTTATTTGCAATTAACTGTGGGCCCGGATTGCACATGAGATGTGGGGTCGCGGTGTCCCAGTTGGAGCCAGCTTTCTATGGAATCCCTAGTGGTCCCCACTCTAGTCCAAGTTATTGGAAATATACTAATCCTACTAGAACTCTACGATGAAAGAATTAGGAAGTTACTATTTCTATTTGAAGTGAGACTTCTAATAGTGGTAATAGTAAGGTTACTATTTTGTGTAGAAGTAAGACTTCTATTTCAATTAGTACAAGAGAAGGAGGTTGCTTAATGCTATAAAAGGAGTAACAAAGGGGCTGGGACGTCTACAACCTTGGAATTCATGCCCAGACCCTTTTGTGCAAGAGTTGCACTCACCTCTCTTCCTCTTCTAGTTCTCTTCTAGTTTCCTTTAGAGCTTCTAGTAGTTTTCTTTAGGAGATCCCACCCATCTCCTTTAGAGAAGAGATCTGGTATGGGTCATAGCGTGGAAGACTAAGAGGTCTTGGAGATCTAAAGTGGTTTCCTTCTCCATTAGAGCACAACTGGGTAGCAACGGTATAATCTGCTTCTCTATCTATTGTAGATTATTTTGCATGGTGTTGCTTGTATTATTGTTGTACATGGTATATGAGTATGAGGGATTGCATCCTGGATATAGTTAATAGCCTTATGGGCGTTTGATCCCTGAGTCAAGTGGGTCAAAAGTTTTGAAATCGCATCCATGAGGCCCACCTATTTCCAACATAGATATGTTTGTCTTTCCTTTGATTTGATGATTGATGATGATTTAGATGACCATATGCTCAATTGATATCTTTGATTTTGGAAAACATGATAATTATGTTTAATTAATTATTTAATTAATGGGTGGGACTCTGATGTTCATCTCATAAGGTTTCAAATGTCTGTTCTTATTCCTCTTATTATTACATCTTATGAAGAGGAAATAACCGTTTTCTACAGGTAATATGAATCTGATTCTATCTTCTCATATCATTACATGTCATGTTTAGTTGTTCGAGATTTCTAGATTTGTTTTGTGGGGCTGGTTTTTATTTTGAATTGGTTGATGCAAGACATGTGAATTTGAACATGGGGCTCTTTTGGGCCATTGATTTATGTGGGATTTGGGAAAGTTGATATCTCTTATTTGTTGGTTTGATTCATGTGCAAGTTATTTGGGTGATTATGGTGGATTTTGCAACTGGGTTTCTTCTCTTGTGGGGGTATTGAATTGCAACTTAGAATGGATAATGTTGATGTCGGTATTTGTTAAGGTGGTGATTTTTGGAGGATTGGAATTGTATTTGGGATTTTCTGTGTTGGTTTGATGGTGGGAAGTTGAATCCATTTTTCTTGTTCTTCTACATGGATTGGGGAAAGTTTCGCTGGAAATGCTTTCGGATGCAAAATAATTGGATCTAGTGAATTTGGGATGGGTTTTTGTGATGCAGGGGACCTTTGAATTGGTTTTTGACTGTGTTGGTGGTGCATTTTAAGTTGATATTTGGGTTTTTATTTTTCAGGATAATATTATGTTTTGTTGGATAAGATGGGATTGAATTTAATGGCTTTGTTGTGTGACCTTCATTCCTTAACTTGAATGCAATGACTTTCAGTCTTTTTATCCTGATTGTACTCTTCTAATGTGGGGTTAAGTTGGCTTCTTCATTACTCATTATCTAATTGCTTAGAAGATGATGTGCTACTTGGATTGTTTTAAAAGGTAAAGTGCCCATGTTGGCTTTGTTCAGTTTTAACAGTAAGCAGATTCTGCCATGACACTTCTAATATTCAAACCAAGAGTATAAATAAGCCTTCTTTTATGGTACCAAGTAACAATTATCCACTTGTAGGTGCCCAATGAACTTGCTGTTTGCATCTGGAGGAAAATTTATCAACATCAAAGTGAATGGAAGTTTCTATTATGAGATAAAATAGGTTTTTTTTATGTAAATTCAAGAGAGAAACAGGGACTTATATCTAAATATTATAAATCATAGGGTTTTTTTTTTTTTTGAGCAGTTAGGGAGGTGTGTACGTAGGTCTAGACCTTACGGAGCAGAAAATAAAATTTTTTAGTTCATGTGTGGGTGAGGAAGGGCCTCTTAGATATGCATTGAAATCCCTTCCCATTTGTCATCAGTTCCACCCACTTGCTCCTCTCTCTCTCTCTCACACACACACACACATAGAGGCAAGATTACTAATTGGGCTTAGTTTTGATCAAATATATTTTATGTGGAGGCTTCCAAATGGTGTTGCCTCTGGGATGTTCCAAAGCATGAGCTCTAATTGTATAACTGATTTCAGTTACAAGGATCGATACCTGGCAGCACTACCAGCATCAAGTCGGGCAGTGGCGAACTTCAATAGACCTGTTTTTACAGCTGTTGCATTCTATGTAAGTGCAAAAAAAAAGGTAATATGGTACAAGGTTCCTTTTAGAAAGATTAGAATTGTCATGTTTCTTTTTGTTTGTCTATTCCTAATAGCATTATTTTTTTTTCCGCAGCTTAAAGTAGACAACTTTAAGTTGATTGAGCTCTCTGGAACTTCAGAATCTCAATTTACTAGCATGAGACTCTTTTCCCTTCAAACAGTATTCCTATCTGTGCTAAATTGTTATATAGTTTGTTTCATTTCTTTCCTCTTATCGACAGAAGTTTGTTTTCAATTATTACTTCAGGTTTCAACTACTATGAAGGACTTATGCTTTGATGTTTTTGGGATTGCAAAGGAGAAGAAAGACCCAAGGGCTATGAAAGGGGACAGAGGTAAATGTTCTCAACGTTTTAGAGGGGTATAATCCCTTCTAAACATTTACTCATTTGTCTGTAGATTCTTATACGTACTTGAACCATATGTTTATCTCCATGCCTTTTTGAGAGTTTAGCATCATGAACTTGAAACTTTATTAATTCTTCATGAAGTAGAATTCTGTAGACGGGAATAAATTTTTCTTGGATTCTAAAATGGTGATAGCCAAATGCAGCCCAAAAGCTTTCAGGTTTTGTTCTATATTGTTGGAGCAGTTCATTTCTAATTTTTGTATCGATAAACAGAACTATTGGATGAATTGCCTGGCAAAAGGAAACATGAAGAAGCCAGTGATGTCTCTGATGACTCTTCCCTTGATGATGAAGATGGGCTAGAGGTAATTATGGTTTTCATTGGTATTTTATCCTTTCCATATGGTCACCAAACTATCTTCTAATAAATTAAGTTGTGGGCATATAGAATATTAATATGCTTGCCATGCATTGTGAAATGTCACATTAGTGAGATGTCACTTAAAGGAACAGGAAACTAGTGAAATCTCACTAGTTTTGAAAATTAGTGAGATGTGTTACTTGGAAGAGGAAACTAGTGAGACCTCACTAGTTTTCTTTAATTTCATTTGCACTGTGTTTTCTCTTATTTGATCGTGTTGAAGCCTGGACAGATATGGAAATATTTGAGGTCTGATTTTCATTCATGGTTCTACCAGTAGATCTTCTGTACGGGTTAGGATTAATCAATGCTAATGGAGCCAGCAGTTACTGTCGCGACCCCGAACCGGGCCCCCAAGACAAGGCGGGCCTAATCCGGGATCGGGACTAATTTTATCTAATTGATGTACGATGAATTGATTTAAACCCAAAACGTATACGAGTCTACCAAAGAGTACCACTCGTACACGCGATTTCCCACAGGTGTCCGTGGTGAGGATATCACATCAACATGAATATTTCTTTTATGTGCGGAAGCGTGTAGCAAATCTATTTCATACATTTATGTCCAAGATAATAAGATTAACATACATTTAATACCAGTATCAAAATGAGCAATGATCATTAATGCTATAACCCCAAAAGAAAGTTAAGGTTTGCAACAATATAGTTTAATTACATTGTCCCCAAAAATAGAAGCCAACAAAGGCCAATATAAATGAAATAACAAGTTCCCAAAAGAATGGTTAGATTCTATCCCCAAAATGTTTCGCAGCTCAAGCACCCGAATGTCTAGACGACATCATCGGCGTGCCACTCAACTAATCGATGCGGTTCGCCGACCGCCTCCTCAAGCGCCTCCTCGGGGAGACAAATAACAGGACCTGAGTACCAAAGCAAAGGGTCAAACACAACGGTTTGGCAAACAGGTGAGAAGACATATCAATAAAGAAATTACCTTGGAAAACATTTAAACCTGTCAAAACAATAGTTTTATAAAACAAGAGAATCGTTTATTCAAATACATATGCAATATAAACCATGTAAGGTATCTAAGGAAGCGGGAAATAGACAAGATGGCAACCACACATAGCTAAGTCCCCTATCACCGAAGTGACATGAGCATATTGGGATGTTGTCTCAGTCACCGAAGTGAGGAGACGCAACATAAGTAACATATACATACACATAATATAATACGGGACATGACCACGGTAGCGAACCGGGTATTGGGACAAGACCACGGTAATAACCGGGTAGCGGGATCCAAACTGCAGCTGGCAGGACGGGAAGGGGTCTCCAAGTCGGTGGATCAGACCGGCAAGGAAAGCCAAGCTTAGTGGTGCCGACTCATAGGTCAAATGACAAGTCAAATCATGTATAAAACATATCGAGTGCATGTATGTAAACGAGCGGGACGGGATGCTCAAAGGCACAAGTATCATTTTATTCGGGCATGTATAAATGGGCTAGCAAAATGTTAAAACATACTTTCAATACTTTCGGGAATGATAAATCATAATTCGATAAATTCGGGACAAGTGTCGAGATTAAAGATAAACCATAATTCGAGAAATTCGGGACAAGCATCGAGATTTAAGATAAATCAGGTGGTTAAGGACCCCGTATGTCCATTGTAATAATGACATGGTACTTCTTGAGTTTGGAGACATTCCGGGCTCTTTATACACCTTAGTGATTTTCAAACCTTTAAATGAATTTCAAAACAAACAGAACCTCAAGGGAGATCCTAAGTATAATGTTAATCCTAGCGCATCGTACAACCTATTCGGTCACCGAAGGGGATAGGATTCCCGATACCCAAACGTACAACCCTCGTGCATAGTTATAAAAAGGGTATCCCGTTGTCCCATACCATTCAAGATTGAATTAGGTTAAGTTCCGATACAACCGGGTTAACCTCAAAGAATGTCGGGTCAAACAATCTCATGATAAGTCAAGTGAGTCCAATAAAAAGGGGTAACCAAGTTCCACCTAAGTCCATTTAAGAAAAGAGTGAAAAATCACTTTTCAGGGGAAATTCGCAGAGTGCCCGGTCGACCAGGCCCTTGGCCGGTCGATCGAGTACACTGCGGTTCCGGTCGACCTGAGGAGGTCAGGTCGACCCTCTCATGAAGGCCCGGTCGACCGCGCCCTTGGCCGGTCGACCTGCAGTTGTAAATAAAATGAGTGAATAGTGTTTTGGTTAGGTTCCAGAGAACCTGACCTCTGTGTGGCTGGTCGACCACGTGGACTGCGTAACAGTGTTTCCCGCAGTGCAGTGGGTCATCAAACAGGGATCTGATCCAGTGTTCCGGGTAGACCGAGCCCCCTGGGCGGTCGACCGCGTGAACTGCGTAACAGAACCCAGTTCTGTTTTCTGCAGTTCAGTGGTTCATTCCTTTTTCCTTTCTTTTGTGTTCATTCTTTTAGACCTGATTAGCAATCTAAATCATAGATAAAATAAGCTAATAAGGTTCACAAATGTGCATTTATTTCAAACTTAAACAAGCCATTAATATCATAAAAGCATTAGGTGAAATCATAAATGCATTTCAAAAAACTCATTCAAAGCTAGACATATCAATTCATCCACTTGCCTTGGGTCTCAAATCAAAGGAAAACAAGCTCCTAAGCACCCTTGCAAGCCAAGAACACAATCTCTACAAAAACCCCCAAAACAAACCCTAAAATGGGTCAAAACAATGAAGGAGAAGTGTAAGACCCCGACCCGAGTGATCTCGATTAGTGCTTGGTTAGTTGCGTGTTAGTCTTGATTTGTTTTGTGGATTTGGTTTAGTGGTTTAGAATAGCTTTGGAATAGCTTTGGGGATTTTGAGCACTTTGGTATTAGTGGGGCCCTTTGGGGGTTCCTTGTTTATGGCTTTTTTGCGTACTTGAGGTTTTATATTGGTTTTCTTGATTTGTATTTTATCCCGTTTTGTTTATCTCGTTATTGCTTTCAACTTTCATGTTGATCCCGTTCTCGTTCGAAACCCCGAAACTTGACTTTTCTAGCTTCAAGGGCAAAACAGTACTTTTACACTAAATCTGTACCAAATTAGTGTTAATCCCGAAACCCGCGAAACATAAACTTTTTAGAAACTAGATATTTCGACGATCTTTTCTTCCTTCTTCGTCGATTTCATCCGGAGCCTCGAAAACCACTATTTCAGCCCAACTAGGTTACTTGAAGGTGGAGCCCACTTGTGTAGCTTATAAAAGAGAGCTCTTTCCCCCTTTTTCTCTTTTCCAGCAACTTTTACTTGAACCTAGGGTTTTGGTGCACCTTCCCTTCTTCTTGCTTCTCCTTGCTCAAGAGACATCACCAAACTTGCACCATCATCTCAAAAGATTTCATTTTCTTCTTCTCCATTGCAAGGGCTCTCCATTGACACCATTTTTGAAGGAATCCCATCTCTCCAAGATCTTCTTCTAGCTTGCTTTACTCATTTGAGGAACCTATTGGTAAGATCTCTTCCTAATATTCTAGATTAGTGTTCTTCTAGCCTTAGAGAAGCTACATTTTCAATATTGAAAGCTCTCTCCTCTTCTTCATTGTTTTGACCCATTTTAGGGTTTGTTTTAGGGGTTTTTGGTAGAGCTTGTATCCTTGTCATGCAAGAGTGCTAAGAGCTTGTTTTTCATTGATTGAAGACTTAAGGCAAGTGGATGTTTTGACATTTTGACATTTGAATGAGTTTGGATGAAATGCATTTATGTTTTTACCTAATGTTTTGAGGTATTAATGACTTGTTAGATTTGAAATAAATGCATATTTGTGAGTCTTGAAAGCTTGTTTTATCCATGTTTTGGATTGCTCATCAGATTTGGAAAGATTGTAGAAAAGATAGGAAAAATGGGAAAGACCCCTGAACTGCTGTAACAGAACCTGGGTTCTGTTACGCCGTTCACGCGGTCGACCGGCCTATGGCGCGGTCGACCGGCGACACTGGAACAGGCCCCCCTGTTGGGCAGCCTGCTGAACTGCGGGAGTCTCAGTTCTACAGTACACGCGGTCGACCGGCCTAGGGCGCGGTCGACCGGCGACACAGAGGTCAGGCTCGACCAAAACACTATTCACCTATTTATTTTACAACTCACGGTCGACCTGGCCCATGGGCGGTCGACCGAGCCACTGTGTACGCGGTCGACCGGCCATGGGCCAGGTCGACCGGCCCAACTGGAAACCCTGCAGAAAAAATGGACTTTTACCCTATGTTTAGGTGGACTGTAAATGTAACTTAGTGACCTTTTTGTGGACCCGTTGGACTTCTTTTGAGGATGGTTGAACCGTCATTTTCTCACGGTTAATCCGGTTGTATCGGTACTTAATCTAGTTCAATCTTGAACGGTACGGAACGACGAGATATCCTTTCTTTTATCTAAACGCGAAATTGGTTTGTTTGGATATCGCGAATCCGTTTTCCCTTCGATGAATGAGTAGGTTGTAAGGTACTACTAGAATAACATTGTACTTAGGATCCCATCCCTTTTATGTTTTGTTTAATTAAAACTCGATTAGGGTTTGAATCCCTAAGGTGCATAAAGAGCCCGGAATGTCTCTAAACTCAAGGAGTACCAAGTGATCATCACAATAGACATACGGGGTCCTTATTCACTTGATTTATATCGAATCCCGATACTTGTCCCGAATTTCAAGAAATGTGATTTGTCATTCCCGAAAACATTGAATTTGAAACTAAAGCTTTTGCTAGCCCCGACATGCACTTCCCGTTTGAAAATGAAATTAGTGCTTTTGAGCACCCCGTCCCGCCCGTTTATTTAAGTGCATTTTACATGATTTGTACATGTCTTGTTTTACACGATTTGACCCATGAGTCGGCACCACTAAGCTTGGCTTTCCTTGCCGGTTTGATCTACCGACTTGGAGACCCTTTCCCGTCCCGTCAGCTGCAGTCTTGGATCCCGCTACCCGGTTATTACCGTGGTCTTGTCCCGATACCCGGTTCGCTACCGTGGTCCCGTCCCGTATTGTATTATATTATGTATATGTTACTTATGTTGCATCTCCTCACTTCGGTGACCGAGACAACATCCCGATATACTCATGTCACTTCGGTGATAGAGGACTTAGCTATGTGTGGTTGCCATCTTGTCTGTTTCCCGTTTCCTTGGATACCTTACATGTTTTTATATTGCATATGTATTTGATCAAATGCTTCTCTTGTTTTATGAAATTAATGCTTTGACAGGTTTAAATGATTTTCAAGGTATTTTTCTATATTGTTATGTCTTTTCACCCGTTTGCCAAACCGTCGTGTTTGACCCTTGTTTTTGGTACTCAGGTCCGTCGTTGGTCTCCCCGAGGAGGAGCTCGAGGTCGCGGTTGGCGAACCGCAACGACTAGTTGAGTGGCACGCCGATGATGTCGTCTAGACATTCGGGTGCTTGAGTTGCGTAACACATTTTGGGTTGTGTCTAACCATTCTTTTGGAATCTTGTCACTTTATTCATATTGGCCTTTGTTGGCCTCTATTTTTGGGATCAATGTAATTAAACTACTTTGTTGTAAACTTTAACTTTATTTTGGGGTTATAGCTTTAATGATCATTGCTCATTTTGATACTAGTATGAAACATGCTTTAATCTTGTATCTTGGACATGAATGTATGAAATATAGATTTGCTACACGCTTCCGCACATAAAAGAAATATTCATGTTAATGTGTTATCCTCACCGCGGACACCTGTGGGAAATCGCGTGTACGAGTGGCATCCTTCTTGATGGACTCGTATACGTTTTGGAGTTGGATTTAATTTATGCACAATCATACATCATATTATTATATTATAACAAAGAAGTCCCGATCCCGGATTAGGCCGCCTCGTCCAAGGGGCCCGGTCCGAGGTCGCGACAAGAAGAGAAAGCTTTCAATAATGGAAATGTAGCTTCTCTAAGGCTAGAAGAACACAAATCTAGAAGATCAGGGAGAGAGCTTACCAATAGGTGCTCCAAATGAGCAAGGCAAACTAAATGAGGATCTTAGAGAGATGAGATTTCTTCACAAATGGTACCAATGGAGAGCCCTTGAAGTGGTGAAGGAGATGGTGAAATCCTTTCTTGATGTTGGTGCAAGTTGGTGATGTCTTGATGATGGAAAAGCAAGAAGAAGAAAGGAAAACCCTAGGCAAGAAAAGTTGCTGGAAAAAGGAGAAAGGAAGGAGATGAGTGCTCATATAGCATTTGCAAGTGGGCTCCACCTCATTGGAAACTTGGAAGGCTGAAATAGTAGTTTTCGGGATCTCGGATGAAATCGACGAAGAAGGAAGAAATGATCGTCGAAATTTATACTTTCTAAAAAGTATATGTTTCACGGGTTTCGGGAATTTCAATTATTTGGTCCAGATTTAGTGTAAAAAGACTGTCTTACCCAAGAAGCTAGAAAAGTCGAGTTTCGGGATTCGGGACGGGAACGGGATCAACATGAAAGTTGAAGGGATAAACAAAATAAGTAAATCGGGATAAAACACTAAATCAAAAGAATCTCGAGTAATCCCCCAAGTACACGTAAGTCATAAAAAGGAACCCCCAAAGGGCCCCACTAATACCAAAGGCACTCAAAAATTCCCAAAGCTATGACAAAGCTATTCTAAACCAACTAAACCAAAATCCACAAAACACACTTAGCACTAACACGCAACTTAATTAGTACTAATCGAGGTTACTCGGGTCGGGGTTTTACATCCTCCACCCCTTAGGATATTTGGTCCTCCAAATAAAATACAGAACTCACCTCAGGTAGGAGATGTGGGTACTTCTTCTGCACCTGGTCTCGCAATTCCCATGTTGCCTCTTCCGGTCCATGATTCTCCCAAAGTACCTTTACCCACTGAATAGTTGGTGTTCTCAATTCTTGTTCTTTGGTGTCGATGATCCAAATAGGCTTCTCGACATAGGTAGCATCCACTATGATCTCTAACGGCTCTTGCTGGAGAACATGTGAAGGATCGGGGACGTACTTCTTCAACATGGATACATGGAAAACGTTATGTATGCCAGAAAGCTTGGGTGGTAAGGCTAATCTATAAGTCACTTCACCAATCTTGCTCACAATGTCATAAGGTCCAATGTATCTCCTTGACAACTTGCCTTTCTACCCAAATCTCAAAGTTCCCCTAGTAGGTGATACCTTCAAGAAAACCTTGTCTCCTTCTTTGAACTGTAAGTCCCTTCTGTGAGAATCTGTGTGACTCTTCAGTCTACTCCGGGCTACTTCTAGACGTGCCTGAATCTGCTTAACCTTGTCACTAGTCTCACTTACCATTGTTGGTCCATGGAAACTGCGGGTACCAACCTCTTCCCAACACACAGGTGTCCTACACCTTATGCCATACAATGCCTCGAAAGGCGCCTTTCCAATGCTCGAGTGGTAGCTGTTGTTGTACGCGAACTCACACAAAGGTAGAGTCTCGTCCCATTGAGTTTTGAAGTCTAACACGCAAGCACGGAGCGTATCCTCAAGAGTCTGAATTGTCCTCTCTGACTGGCCATCTGTCTGAGGGTGATAAGTTGTACTGAACTGTAATCTTGTACCCATAGACTCATGTAGTGTTTTCCAAATTCTTGAGACGAATCTGCTGTCTCTATCAGATGTGATGGAAACTGGCTGACCATGTCTGCTGACAATCTCACTAACAAACAACTCTGCCAATGGTAGCATGTGCATCTTCTTCCCAGTCTTCATCGGAATGAAATGAGCTGACTTGGTGAGACGGTCCACAATGACCCAGATAGCGTCATTTCCTTTGTTAGTCCTCGGTAATCCCGAAATGAAATCCATGGTTATATGCTCCCATTTCCATTCCGGAATATCTAACAGTTGCAACAACCCTGGAGGCTTCTGGTGCTCTACTTTAATCAACTGACATATCATACATCGAGAAACAAACGCTGCTATCTCTCTCTTCATGTTATTCCACCAAAATCTGCCCTTCAAATTCTGATACATCTTCGTGCTGCCAGGATGCACAGAATACCTCGTACTGTGAGCTTCGGTCATGATATCATTCCTCAAATCTTCAATGTTTGGCACACACAGACAGTCACGGAAGTACAAAACTCCATCCACAATGCGAAAGTCGGGACGATCTGCTATCAGTTATGAAATCTTAGCCAACTCTGGATCTTGCAACTGACTGTCCTTAATCTTCTGAATGAAGGAAGGCTCTGACACTGACATGTTAGCTAATAAAACACCCTTCTCTAGCGGCTGTAAATCTATTCTCAACTTCTCAAATTGCTCAAAGATACATGTGCCACTAAGATTTGCCATGCCCACTAATTTCCTGCTCAAAGCATCAGCAACTACATTTGCCTTCCCTGGATGATATTTGATTGGAAAATCATAAAACTTGATGTACTCCATCTGCCTCATGTTCAATTCCTTCTGTGAGAACAAGTACTGTAAGCTGCGGTGATTGGAGTGAACCTCAAATTTCTCTCCATAGAGATAATGTCTCCACATCTTCAATGCGAAAACAACCGCTGCTAAGTCAAGATCATGTGTTGCATAGTTCTTCTCATGATCTTTCAACTGACGGGATCCATAAGCTATAACTTTCCCTTCCTGCATCAACACGCACCCAAGTCCAATGTTTGAAGCATCGGTAAAGATGGTGAAACCGCCGCTTCCGGATGTCAAAGTAAGGACTGGTGTTATGGTTAATCTCCTCTTAAGCTCTTGGAAGCTAACTTCACACTTGTCTGACCACACATATGGCACATTCTTCCTTGTCAACTTCGTCAAAGGTGACGCAATCGACGAAAATCCCTGTACAAACCTCTGATAATAGCCTGCCAATCCTAGAAAACTCCTGATTTTTGACACATTCTTCGGTCTTTCCCACTGTACTACTGCCTCAATCTTGGATGGATCTACTGACAAGCCTTCTCTGGAGATAATATGCCCCAAAAACGCTACTTGTTCAAGCCAAAATTCACACTTATTGAGTTTTGCATACAGCTGGTTCTCTCTCAGAAGCTGTAAGGCTATTCTCAAGTGCTCTTCATGCTTTTCTTTGGTCTTGGAGTACACCAAATGTCATCAATGAACACCACTATAAACTGATCTAGGTACTCTGCGAATATCTTGTTCATCAATGCCATGAACACTGCTGGTGCATTTGTCAATCCAAATGGCATCACCAAAAACTCATAGTGCCATATCTAGTCCGGAAAGCTGTCTTCAATACATCTGACTCTCTGACTCTAAGCTGGTGGTAACCAAATCTCAAATCAATCTTCGAAAAGTAAGAAGCACCTTGTAACTGATCAAACAGCTCATCTATCCTTGGCAATGGATACTTGTTCTTGATGGTCACTTGGTTCAATCTTCGGTAATCTATGCACATTCTCATGGAACCATCCTTCTTCTTAACGAACAATACTGGAGCTCCCCATGGCGAAACACTAGGTCTTACAAAACCTTTGTCTAACAATTCTTGCAATTGTGTTTTCAATTCTCCCAATTCCGCCGGAGCCATTCTATAAGGTGCAATGGATATCGGAGCAGTCCCTGGTAATAGCTCGATAGTGAAATCAATTTCTCTAATGGATGGTAAACCTCAAATCTCCTCCGGAAAAACATCCGGGAATTCCCAAACAATTGGGATATCCTCCACCCCTTGGGACCGTTTATCCTCCGTGATAAACGCCAAATAGGCCTCACATCCACCTTTCAGAAGTCTATCAGCCTTCAACGCTGAAATAAACCCTGTACTAGGATTACTCCTATCTCCTCGAAACAGTACTCCTGTTGGTGTCTCTTCTAATTTGAAGGTGAGGGTCTTATGGAATCAATCCATTGTAGCATGGTACCCTGCTAACCAATCCATCCCTAGGATGACATACTCCTGTCTCCTCGAAACAGTACTCCTGCTGGTGTCTCTTCTAATTTGAAGGTGAGGGTCTTATGGAATCAATCCATTGTAGCATGGTACCCTGCTAACCAATCCATCCCTAGGATGACATCAAAATCAAACATCTCCAATAAAATGAGGTTTGCTGGTAACTCTAACCCTCCTATCATGACTGGACAACTAGGGTAAAAAGTCCTACAGATAACTTCTTTACCTATGGCGGTGGCCACAGTAAATAAGAAATCCATATCTCTAGCATGCATATCAATCATCTTTGCAAATCTGGGAGAGATAAAAGAGTGGGTAGAGCCAGGGTCAAACAAAACCCTAGCTTGGAATCTACAAACAAGAAGTGTACCTTCCACAACATCTCCAGCTGCCTCTGCATCAGCTCTGTTGACTGCATAAATATGTCCTCTCTGTTGTGGCCTATTCTGAGCCTGTTGTGGCCTGCCTTGATGTGCATTCCTGTTCTGTTGTGGAGGACGCTGATTCTGAGTCTGCCCTTGCTGACGGGCTTGCTGCTGCTGTTGTGGTCTGTACTGCTGCTGCGGTGCTTGTTGCTGAAGGGGTCTAGCTTGGTTTTACACAACCATTGCATTCTGAGGTTGTGCTGGACGCTATGCCCCTTGCTGCTGCTGATTCTGCCTTGGGCAGTCCCTCATCTGATGGGCCATGGAACCACATCTGAAACATGCCCCTGTGATGGTACGACACTGGGCACTCTCATGGTTCTTCCCACAATGTGTACACACTAAGGGGTTCTGCACATTCTGCTCTTGCCTCTACCTCTTGTGCTGATGGTTCCTCTGCTGGTTGTTCTACTGCTGCTGTTGTCCTTTACCCTGGAGTCTGAGGATCTTGTGGTGAAAGTTCTCAAACTTGTAAGCCCTCTTGACTGCCTCTTCGAAGGTTGTAGGTGATACAACCCTGGTAGCATCCCTCTCAATGATGGGATTCAGGCCTTTAAGGAACTTAGCTATCTTCTTCTCAACCGTATCCACTAGTTCAGGAGCATACCTTGACAATCTCTCGAATTTTGTAAGATATTCGAGGACTGTCATGTTGCCTTGGACGAGCTGCTGGAACTCTACTGCCTTCTGTCTCTTGATGTGGGTGGGCACATACTTGTCCCCAAACTGCCTCTTGAAACTAGCCCATGCCAGTCCATCTGCCATATCCCTGTACTCCTCTCTAACCGTCTTCCACCAAATGTCTGCTGAACCGATGAAAAGAGATGTTGCTAGCTTGACCCTCTCTCCTCCGGTGCACTGGAAGATCTCGAAGATGTTCTCCGTATGCTCTAGCCAATCATCTGCCGCTAATGGGTCCTCTGATCCAAGAAATTCCTTTGGACCTCTCTTCCTAAACTTCTTAAACAGTGCATTAGGGTCATGCTCCCTCTGATTGATGACAATGGCTGGTTGGGCTTGCACAGGCTCAGGCCTCCTCTGTAAGACCTCTATCAACTGTCTCTGCATGTTTGCCAACTCCCTAACATGGTCTTCATCTTTCTTCAGCATTTGTTCTTGCAGCTTAGCTTGATTCTTGTTAGCCTGACGTTGTTGGTCTAACATAGCTTGCATCATTTCTTGAAATTGATTCTGCATGGTGTTCTCCGAAATGTCCTCTTGGACTGGTCCTGTGAACTCACTGTTACTAGCTATCGGATTGCCGTTTACCGGTCGCTTACGAGGTGGCATAATGCTGCAAAACAATTTGTTAGCACAAGATAGTACAATAAGAGTCACACAATGCTCACACGATACTAACTAAAGAAAACTCTAACGAATCCTCGCCACGTCCTTAGGATTTCTAGTTTCTTTTAATTGCTCGAAACACGTCTCGCTCTGATACCAGTCTGTCGCGACCCCGGACCGGGCCCCCAAGACAAGGCGGGCCTAATCCTGGATCGGGACTAATATTATCTTATTGATGTACGATGAATTGATTTAAACCCAAAACGTATACGAGTCTACCAAAGAGTACCACTCGTACACGCGATTTCCCACAGGTGTCCGCGGTGAGAATATCACATCAACATGAATATTGTAAGACCCCGACCCGAGTAACCTCGATTAATGTTGATTAAGACGTGTGTTAGCTCTAAGCGTGTTTAGTGTTATTTGGTTTAGTTTGGTTTAGAATAGCTTAGTAATAGCTTTGGAAATTTTTAGTGCCTTTGGAATTAGTGGGACCCTTTGGGGGTTCGTTGTTTATGACTTTACGCGTACTTGGGGTTTTATCTTGGTTTTCTTGGTTTGTATTTTATCTCGTTTTGTTTATCTCGTTAATACCTTCAACTTTCAT
This sequence comes from Camphora micrantha, assembly GCA_003546025.1. Lineage (NCBI taxonomy): Eukaryota > Viridiplantae > Streptophyta > Magnoliopsida > Laurales > Lauraceae > Camphora > Camphora micrantha. Next base: position 41,958 of record QPKB01000263.1, read on the forward strand.
GTTGATCCCGTTCCCGTTCGAAACCCCGAAACTTGACTTTTCTAGATTCAAGGGCAGAACAATACTTTTACACCAAATCTGTACCAAATTATTGTTATTCCCAAAACCCGCAAAATATATACTTTGTGGAAACTAGATATTTCGACGATCATTTCTTCCTTCTTCGTCGATTTCATCCGAAGTCCCGAAAACCACTATTTCAGCCTTTCAAAGTTCTTAGTGGTGGAGCCCATTTCCATTGGCTACAAGAACCCATCTTCCCTTTTTCTTTTCTCTTTTCCAGCACAGCCACCTTCAGCCTAGGGTTTGCTTAGCTTTTCTCTTCTTCTTCTTGCTTTTCCTTCATTAAGCACTACCAAGTTTGCACCAACATCTATAAGGACTTCCTCACCTTCTTCATCACTTTAAGAGCTTCCCATTGGTACCATTTGTGAAGGTATCTCATCTCTCTAAGATCCTCTTTTAGCTTGCTTTGCTCATTTGGAGCACCTATTGGTAAGCTCTCTCCCTAATCTTCTAGGTTAGTGTTCTTCTAGCCTTAGAGAAGCTACATTTTCATTATTGAAAGCTTCTCTTCTCCTTCATTGTTTTGACCCATTTTAGGGTTTGTTTTGGGGGTTTTTGTAGAGTTTGTGTTCTTGGCTTGCAAGGGTGCTTAGGAGCTTGATTTCCTTTGATTTAAGACCCAAGGCAAGTGGATGATTTGATACTTTTAGCTTTGAATGAGTTTTATGAAATGCATTTATGATTTCACCTAATATTTTGTGATATTAATGACTTGTCTAGGTTTGAAATAAATGCACAATAGTGAGTCTTGATAGCTTGTTTTATTCATGTATTAGATTGCTAATCAGGTTTGAAAGAATGTAGAAAAAGATTGGAGAAAATGGAAAGACCCATTGAACTGCTGTAACAGAACCTGGGTTCTGTTACGCAGTTTACGCGGTCGACCGGCCAAGGGGCGCGGTCGACCGGGCACACTGGAACAGATCCCCTATGGGACGACCTGCTGCACTGCGGGAACCACTGTTCCACAGTTCACGCGGTCGACCGGCCAAGGGGCGCGGTCGACCGGCCACACAGAGGTCAGGTTCTCTGGAACATGACCAAAATACTCTTCACCCATTTTATTTTACAACTCCCGGTCGACCGAGCCCACTGTGTACTGGGTCGACCGGCCAAGGGCCAGGTCGACCCGCCCAACTGGAAAACCTGCTGGAATATGGATTTTTACCCTATGGTAGATGGACTTTAAGTGGAACTTAGTGACCCTTTTGTGGACCCGTTTGACTTCTTGTGAGGATGGTTGAACGACATTTCCTCATGATTAATCCGGTTGTATCGGTACTTAACCTAATTCAATCTTGAACGGTACGGAACGACGGGATATCCTTTCTTTTATCTAAACGCGAAATTGGTTTGTTTGGGTATCGCGAATCCGTTTTCCTTTCGATGACTGAGTAGGTTGTTGTCAGACCCCGACCCAGGTTTAGTATAATTTATTTTTATTTTAATTGTGATTAGTCACTAAGCAGGATTAGAGGACGATTAGCTTGAGTTTTTAGTTGGATTAGAATTTTGAATAGCTTTAGGGAATTTGGAGAGCGTAGTGTTCGGTTTGAACGGGCCCGGGGTGACCCGTAAGACGCGTGTTAGTGTGGGAATTCGAGTTATTGGATTCATTTGATTTTTGGAAAATATGAATTTTGACATTTTTGAATTTGTTATTTTGATCCCAGTAACTTTTATGTTTGTTCCGTTTGCATTCGAACCCCAGAAATCGCGTTTTTGAGAAAAAAAGGGCAAAACAGTCTTTTCACACCCAAATCTGTGCATAAATTTCGAAATTTGAAAACCATGAGGAAAATATACTTTTTGAAAACTAGATTTTTCAACGATCATTTTTCCTTTCTTCGTCAACTTCATTTGAAACCTCTAAATGATAGACCCAGCTATGTGAAGTTTTCAGGGCCATTGGGGCCCACAACCCATTTAAGTGACGCAAAACCCACGATGGGTCTTTCTTCCTCACTTCATTCCTGCGTTTTCCTGCAACCTACTCAAGAGAACTTCCTCTCTTTTCTCTCATCTCCCTTCCTTTGCATGTCTTGCAAATGAACCCAAATTGGTAAACAAATTTCATCAATCTCTTCTCCTCACCTCTAGCTTGCTATTGATACAAATTTTAAGAGATTTTGGCTGAGTTCATCATCTTCCCCAAGCTCTTCTTCTTGTCTAGAGTTCTTCAAAGGTTAGCAATGGCTTCCTTCTTGAAATCTTGGATTTTCTAGACCCTTTAGGATTGTTTTATCATACATGCAAGAGCCTTCATGAAAAGCTTCCTTGATTTCCAAAATTTTGTGGATTTTTAATGTGTTTTCTTTGGATTCTTTTGTGTAGATTGGAGTTGCTGAGTTTGAGAGTTTCTTAGAGTGATTTGGTGACCAATTTATCTCAGGCAAGTGAATAATTGGATGGTGTATACATGGTGTAGAAATTTATCTTTTCTAAGAGCTCTTTTGATTTGAACTATGAAGCTTTGAAGTGGGTAGTTATGTGTGATTTTTGTGCAGGAAAATGGTTTAATGTTGGCTCATCTCAAGTTGTATTTTGTTGCTTGAGATTTCAGTTTTGTTTAGAAAGGATGAATTCTGTGTTTATCTAATTGAATTCTGAAATTCTGTTTTCTTTCTTGTTTTGATATATGCTTGGGATGATGTGATGATGATAGTGGTTGAATGAGGATGTTTGGAAGCATCTTGAATTCAGTTTTTGATTGAGTTATGAATGCAAGAAGGAAGGGAGAGTTCTGATATGAAAAGAAGGAAAAATCTGTACCAAAAGAGGAGAGAGACAATCAGCTCCCAGCTGACTGTCCACGGGCTGGACAGAGGCCCAGCCCGCTCGAGCAGGACCAGGCTCGCTCGAGCGGGCCTGGCTTCTGCCACAGCCCGCTCGAGCGAACTGGGCCCGCTCGAGCTGGGCCTGGGTCATTTCCTGCATTGTTTATTGGGCTATTTATGCTAGTTTTGATGGATTTTTGGGCTGTTTAGGCTAGTTTTGAGCCCGGTTTGAGTATGAAAATTCCCTAATGACTTATTAAGTATCGAGAATTAAGAATTTGAGTCCGAATCATTTTTATTTGATTCAAACTATAGAGAAAGTTTGGAAAAGAATTAAACTTACCCGGGAATTCCTTTAATCTTAATATACACTTTATGCCTTCAATTATCGGTGACCTTCAGAGACACCAACTTCTTCACTCATAAACCGACATGGAGACAATAAGTGTGTATTGAGACGGCCACGGTAAGCCCATCAAACATTATCAATCATCCAAATCATCTCATTCCAAGTTAGAGAAATTTTATGTTTTCTCATAAATTCGTTTGAAACAAAGTTGGTTAATTTGTCATGTTTGAAAAACAATGAAAAGGCTACTCATCTGTATTGTTCTGAATTTGTCTGGTTATTTTGATAAAGAGTAGTCCTTTTATCCGGTTTGAATTGTGTTCAATGGTTTGAATTGTATCGTTTTGGATTTGAATCTCAAGGCAAGATGGGGCCAGAGCTTTGCAGTGCGAGCCCATGAGCCAAGGAGTATCGGTTCAGGTTTTGAAATGTAAAGGCACCACTAAGCTTAGGTTACCTTGTTGGGCTGATCACCCAGCTTGGAATCTTTAAAACTATTTGCCAACTGCAGTTTGGATTCTGTCTGTTTGTCCGGCCATGGCAACGGTTCTGTTTCCGGTCGCACGAGTAGTGGCAACGGTTCTGTTTCCGGTCCCACGAGTAGTGGCAACGGTTTCTGTCTGTTTGTTCGGCCTTTCTATATGGCGACGGTTTCTGTCTATGTGCTCTTGTTACTTCGGTAATAGGAGAATTTAGCTAAATGTGGGTTGCCAATATTTTGATTATTTGTCAGTTAGTTTGAGATATTTAAATTATGAAAAATTCATTGTTTGCACAGAAATAATTCATTTGATTTATTCTTTATATATACATGATTCGTTTTATTAGTATCTTTATGATTTTAAACATGATATTCATAACTTGTATATCAGATCTGTTTTATTCACCTGCCAGACCGTCGTGTCTGACACTTCTCTTGTTTGGTGTCAAATGTCGGACCCACAACCTTTGAGGCGAAGTGCATGCAAGAGGCAGTAGGGCCTAAGGTGGAGCCCGAGTGGCAACCAAATGATGTCATGTAGACATCATCGATAACATCTTTTGGGGAAGTGACAATTATTTTTGGGAATTTTGTTTATAGCCTTTGTTGGCTTTGTCAGGGTTGTATAAATTAAACTACTTTTGTTCACAACTGTAACTAACTTTGGATTATGCTATGTATATATTTCTCTTTTGATATCGAACTTGTGCATTTCATCTTATGTTGTAAGGAATTATTATTTTGCTACATGCTTCCGCATAACATTATGATTGATGTGAATTAGATTTATTTGTTGTGATGGATCGTCTGGGATCCTCACCACGGAATCCTGTGGGAGAATAATTAGCGCGTACGGGCGGAATTTTCTAGCTCGTCGCGTCGCGGCCCCCGGATTAAGGACTTGATTATCAGGGCCTCGGTCCGAGGGCGTGATAGTTGTAAAGTACTACTAGATTAATATTGTGCTTAGGTTCCCATCCCTATTATGTTTTGTTTATTTAAAATTCGATTAAAGTTTGAATACCTAAGGTGCATAAAGAGCCCGGAATGTCTCCAAACACAAGCAGTACCAAGTGATCATCACAATCGACATACGGGGTCCTTATTCACTTGATTTGTATCGAATCCCGATACTTATCCCGAATTTCAAGAAATGTGATTTATCATTCCCGAAAACATTGAATTTGCAACTAGAGCTTTTGCTAGCCCCGATATGCACTCCCCGTTTGAAAATGAAATTAGTGCTTTTGAGCACCCCGTCTTGTCCGTTTATTTAAGTGCATTACATGATTTGACCTATGAGTCGGCACCACTAAGCTTGGCTTTCCTCGCCCATTTGATCCACCGACTTGGAGACCCTTTCCCGTCCAGCCAGCTGCAGTTTGGATCCCGCTACCCGGTTATTACCGTGGTCTTGTCCCGATACCCGGTTCGCTATCGTGGTCCCGTCCCGTATTAGATTATGTATATGTATATGTTACTTATGTTGCATCTCCTCACTTCGGTGACTGAGACAACATCCCGATATGCTCATGTCACTTCGGTGCTAGAGGGCTTAGCTATGTGTGGTTGCCATCTTGTCTGTTTCCTGTTTCCATGGATACCGTATATGTTTTATATTGCATATGTATTTGAATAAATGATTCTCTCGTTTTATGAAACTATTGTTTTGACAGGTTTAAATGTTTTCCAAGGTAATTTCTTTATTGTTATGTCTTTTCACCCGTTTGTCAAACCGTCGTATTTGACCCTTTGCTTTGGTACTCAGGTCCCGTTGTTGGTCTCCCCGAGGAGGAGCACGAGGAGGCGGTCGGAGAACCGCAACGTCTAGTTGAGTGGCACGCCGATGATGTCATCTAGACATTCGGGTGCTTGAGCTACGAAACATTTTGGGAATAGAAACTAACCATTCTTTTGGAGAACTTGTTATTTGATTTATATTGGCCTTTGTTGGCCTCTATTTTTGGGAACAATGTAATTAAACTATATTGTTGTAAACCTTAACTTTCTTTTGGGGTTATAGCTTTAATGATCATTGCTCATTTTGATACTATTATTAAACATGCGTTAATCTTGTTATCTTGGACATGAATGTATGAAATAGATTTGCTACACGCTTCTGCACATAATAGAAATATTCATGTTGATGTGATATCCTCACCGCGGACACTTGTGGGAAGTCGCACGTACGAGTGGTACTCTTTGGTAGACTCGTATACGTTTTGGGTTTTAAATAATACATACATCACAACAAATTAGTTCCCGATCCCGGATCAGGCCCGATGACCCGGTCCGGGGTCGCGACAAATATTTCTTTTATGTGCGGAAGCGTGTAGTGTCACGCCCCCAAACCCGGATCCTAGGAGAGGTCCGACCTCGGGGGCGGGAAGGTGGTTGGGAGGTGAGTGATGATTATATTTCTCCCAAGATCTGCGTTTGTGAGGATCCAAAATCACAACACTGTCTGAATATTTTGCGGAAGCTTTCGTGGCAATGCGACCTGGAGTCCGTAGACATCATCGGATTCCGCGTCGCATACAACCTCTAGCATAAAGCTATCATTTTATAAACCATATCAGACTGGAATAAACCAACATAATAAAGTACAGAGCTGACAGTAACAGGATATTACATTTCCATATATGTTCAAGTTACAAGTATCAATATGAATTAATTATAATCCCAAGAAAGGCTAATAAAAGCCGAACAATACAAACTAATATCCACTACCCAAATATGACGTAACTCCGATGTCAAGCACAATGTCTACAGGACATAGCCGACAAGACAACCTGCAACTCATGGCTCCACAGCCAACAACTCTCAGCTCGGGGCGGGGAAATTGAACCTGAGTACCAAAATAGTGGGTCAAACACGACGGTTTGGCAAACGGGTGAAAAGACATAACAATAAGGAAAATACCTTGGAAAACATTTAAACTTGTCAAAACAATAGTTTCATAAAACAAGATAATCATTTATTCAAATACGTATGCAATATAAAACATGTAACGTATCCAATGAAACGGGAAACGAGCAAGATGGCAACCACAAAAAGATAAGTCCTCTATCACCGAAGTGACATGAGCATATCGGGATGTTGACTCAGTCACCGAAGTGAGGAGATGCAACATAAGTAACATATACATAATATAATACGGGACATGACCACGGTAGCGAACCGGGCATCGGGAACCACAGTAGCAATCTGCGGCATCGGGATAAGACCACGGTAATAACCGGGTAGCGGGATCCAAACTGCAGCTGGCGGGACGGGAAATGGTCTCTAAGTCGGTGGATCAAACCGGCAAGGAAAGCCAAGCTTAGTGGTGCCGACTCATAGGTCAAATCATGTAAAACGAGACATGTACAAATCATATGTAATGCACTTAAATAAACGGGCGGGACGGGGTGCTCAAAAGCACTAATTTCATTTCATTCGGGCATGTATAAACGGGCTAGCAAAAATGCTAAAAATACACTTTCAATACTTTCGGGAATGCTAAATCATAATTCGAGAAATTCGGGCTATTATCGGGATTCGAGACAAATCATAATTCGAGAAATTCGGGCTATTATCGGGATTCGAGACAAATCATAATTCGAGAAATTTGGGCTATTATCGGGATTCAAGACAAGTCATAATTCGAGAAATTCGGGACAAGTATCGAGATTCGATATAAATCAAGTGAATAAGGATCCACTACAAGAAACTTGACATTTAGCTGCGAAATTTTTCGCGGCTAAAGGTCTTAAAGTCGCGGCTAAAAGTTTTAGCGGCAATATTTTGATCGCCGCTGAGTCGTTGCTAATAGTGCTGTCACTAATTGTTTTAGCCGCGATTTTAGAACATCGCGTCTAAAAGTTGGACTTTTACCCACAACTCCAAAATTGTAGCTAAAAGTCTAATAATTAGCTGCAAGATTTATCGCCGCTTATTTAAAAAATTCTTGTCACTAAAAGTGTAAAATCGCCGCTAAAAATTTATTACAAACATATGAAAGTAGGGGTTTAGGGGCGATCTTAAGTCGCGGCTAAAAGTTTAATTTTAGCGGCAACTATAAGTCGCCACTAAAAGTAGTGTGTATTGTAATTTTAGTGGCAACTTATTATCGTAGCTAAATGTTTAAATTTTTACCAGGTATAGCACCTTTAGTGGTAGTTTTAGCGGCAACTATAAGTCGCCACTAAAAGCAGTGTGTATTGTAATTTAGTGGCAACTTATTATCGCAGCTAAATGTTTTAATTTTTTTACCAGGTATAGCACCTTTAGTGGTAGTTTTTAGCGGCGACTTGCAATCGCAGCTAAACGTTTTACTTTCAGCTACAACAACAAGTCATCACTAAAGGTATTGAGTATAATAGTTCTGCCAACGACTTGTTCCCGCGACTAAAAGGTTAAAATTAATTAAAAGGAAGAATAAAATTAATTTATTGATCCCCTTTCAAATTTTTCATGAACCATCAAGTATTAAAAAATAACCTCAAATTTAAAAACATAAAAATTCTAAGATACTTGAGTAGCAATAGTAAAAATTTACATCAGTATAGAAAGAATATAAATAAATAAAAAAATCATTATGATCAGGCTTTTGAATAGTTATGCATCACATTGGAATTTGGCCTGACTCCTTGAACTGTGGAGGAGGATGTTAAGCTGAGACTGTAA